>PVIJ01006617.1:0-90375 GCA_004024925.1 Scalopus aquaticus
GGGGGGGGGGTCGGGGGAGGGGTAGATAAGGGCACAAAATGGTGTAGAAAATGACACAAGGGACCACAGAGATGGATCACGGGTGAATTGGTGGTGGGTTACCCAAGGGGAATACAAAATGTAAAAGATATAAATAACAGTAAAAATATATATTAAAAAATAAAAAAATAAAGAGGTTGGTTTTGAATAAATTTAATTGACAAAAGAGAAGCGCTGTTTTTAACTTCAAAGCCTCGCCTGATCTAGCTGCAGTCAGAGCTGCTTGTGGGAAGAGGCACGGACCAAGGTGATTGGAATCTCTCATCCTAAAGCACCCCTGTAGATGTGGGGTGCAGTCAGGCTGTTACCTCCTGCTGCTTCTTCCTGCAGCTCAACAGGGGCTCAGTCTGTGGGCTTTCTGGTGCCCCAGGGTTCTTCACAGGGAACAAGATCATTGTTTTCCTGACTCAGCCTCTGGAGGGGCCGGCAGGGTGGAGGCAGACCTTCCCAACACAGCAGAAATGGAGGATTTCCTTTCTTGGTCCAAGGTGCTGTGCGTGGGAAGCTATGGCAATGAGCATAGAGTCAGGTGAAAATTGGAGGTGCAGGCTCTGATGTCTGGCCACACCTGAGGGGAGCACTCACTCTCTGCAGGAATGCAGAACTCAGGCAGAACTTGCCCCAGACAGCAGCTGGGGTGCCAGCAGAGGTTGGGGTCACCTGGCCCTGGGTCTGGTGAGTCACCCGACCCCTCAGCTTCTGCACCATCAGGATGGGCCAGGATTCTTAGCTCTACGGCCCCGGCCCCTCCCTCCCGCCTGGTTGTCTGACTCTGTGGCACTGCTGTCGCCTGCTTTCCTTTTTCCTTTCCCCATCAGCAGACCCCCACCTCCCTTCTAGCCTTGTCATCTGCCCCATCTCCCATCCTTCACACTCAGGAGCTCCCGCACTGGCCCCGGCTTGGGGTGGCCTTGAGTTGTGCTCATGCACCCCCTCCCCCAGAGTGCCCCTCTCCCACCCACCTCTGAGGGCCAGCTGAATGCCACCTCACATAGCCCCTCTGGCAGATCCCCTGAGGTCCATCACTTCCTGAGTGGTTTTACTGACACCCTCATGGAGCTGGCGCTTCCTCAGGGGTCAGCTTTATCCCCTGCTTCCTGGATCTGCCAACTCCCAAAACTGTGCCTGGTACACAGTAGGTGCCCATTAAATGCACATGGTTTAGAACTGAGGTGAACTGAATTCTCAGAAGCCCCAACTTGGAGACCAGCTCTGGCCCTGCCCCGTGGGCAGGCACGACCAGAGGCTCCCAGCTGTCCTGGGGTGCCTCAGCGCAGGGGTTGGCTGGACCAGGCACCCACCTGAGGGCCCCCACCCTGAGCTCTCTGTCAGACCACATGCTCCGCCCTCTGCAAACGGCCGTGGAGGCAGCAGCTTGGGTAAGTTCCCCTTCCGCTTCCTCCTGCATTGGGGCTGCTGCTCTGTGGGCGCCTCGCCAGGCTCTCCACAACCCTGGTGGCCTCACCGCTGCTGAGTTCTCACCGCTGCTGCCACCCAGACTCCTGACACAATGCAGGCCATCAAGTGTGTGGTGGTGGGAGATGGGTAGGTACCTGATGGGCACCGCGCCCGGGCAGCCCTGGGCTCTCCCGCCAGGGGAAGACCCCTGCCCTGCAGGTGTGGGCATCCCGGGGGCAGCCAGGAGAGCTGCTCCTTCTTCTCCCAGGGCCCGGGGTGGGCTGAGGACAGCTTCCCTCTCTCTTCCTCCCTCACCCCGGAAGCTGCCTGGGTGGAGGGTGCAAGGCCATGGGTGGGGGTACCTGAAGAGCTGGGGCCGGCTCCTGGGGACCCCAGTCTTCAACTCTGTGGGTGCAGTGAGGGATGGTGAGCCAAGAGCCTGGCCTTTGTTCCCAGGCTGACCTGGGCTGAGTGTGTGACCTTGGGCATGTCCGCTCTGGGCCGCAGCTCAGCCGTCTGGGAAGACGTCGACGTGGGGTCACTTGGGAGGTTTTGAGAGACTCCTGCACTTAGTGTGCGCTCAATAAATGTCAGCCTCCCATCCTCATCCCGCCCCCCACCTCTCCCCCCCAGCCCGATGGGGAGGATGTGTGGGAGACATGGGCGTGGAACAGAAGTGGGGCACTGAGAGACAGGGTCAGGGAAGGAGGGGGGAAGGGGTGGGAGGGTGGTTGTGCGGGTGAGTCTGGGGCAGGCTGGGCTGAGGGGTCTTCTCAGGGCAGACCTCCTTTCCTCAAGCTCCTCATCCGGGACACGACAGTCCTGGCGCCCGTCTCTGGTGCCCGCTGGTGCAGCGCAGGTCCAGCCCGCAGACCCAGCACATCCCAGCATGTTCTAACTGGGCAGCCTGAGGCCTGGGAGACCCCATCTTTGCTGGCCGGGGCTCAGCGGCTCTGCGGGCCTCGGCAGCAGGACAGCTATCAGGGAGCCCTCAGCTGACTCTGATGCACGCCCGCTGGCCGTTATCTGCCCGCTTGCTCCTCTCACTCACTTCTGCTTTGTATCTGATCCGAGGAGGGGCAGATGGAAAACAAGGATGACTGGAAGGTCTGTCTGGAAGTCATCTGGACTTACCTTGGTGCGGGCACAGGGCGTGGCTGGAGGAGAGGGCACCAGTCTGCTCAGAACAGGAAGTGATGAAATCCACAGAGGAGGGAAAGGCCCAGGGCTGCCCCTTGGCCTCCCGCTTCCCTCTGGGTCACCTGAACCCCCTCCTAGGCCAGCAGGCTGAGGAGGGGGACGGCCCCATCATCGTGACTATTTAGCACTTACGACGTGTCGGGTGCTGGGCTCAGACATGCCCTCGGCATTTCATCCCCAAACCCCAACATCAGGCCCATTTTACAGCTGGGAAAACCAAAGCTCAGGGATGCTAAGTCTTTGCCAAGACTGCCTGGGATTTGAACTCTCTGACTCCAAAGCCGTACTCTTCTCTGCTATGGTCCTGGTGAGGTGGGAGGGGCAGAAGGGAGCTGGTCTTTCCCCAATGTTTACTGAGGGCCACACTATGCCAGATGCCCGTCAAGGTTCCTTTGGGCTTCGTCTAAGTGACCTCTCTCTCTGCAGACTCCTATGAAGACGTGATCACCCCCATTTTCTAGATGGGTAAACTGAGGCATAGGCAGGTTAAATGACTTGCCCAGGGCTGGCCACTGGTAGGTGGTGTTGCTGGGATCTGAAGCCCAGGAGCATGAAGACAGAGTCTGGCCAGGTCCCCAGGGACCTTCGGGATTGTCCAGGGAAGGGGTCCTGGGCACCCCTGTTCTTTTGTTTAAAAAGTGTTTTATTGAAGTAAGGTTGGTTTATAACATTTTAGGGGTTTCAGGTGCACAGTCTTATAAGTCAACTTCTGTACTGACCGCATCACCAATAAAGTCTAGCTGCACACAGATGACCTCTTTTACCTGATTACCCACAACCCCCTTTTCTTCTTCCCTTCTGGTAACTACATAGTCTAAGCTTGTTTGTTCATTAGTTGTGTTTCTTTTTCTACCACCTAGGAGTGGCAGTGACCTACTTCACTGAGCATATCTAAGCATATCTAAGCATATCTAAGTCCATCCATGCTGTTGCAAACGGCAAGATGGCATCTTTTCTTTTTCATAGCTGAGTAGTATTCCACTGGGCATATACACCACACTTTCTTTATCCATTCATTTATTTGTGGATGGGCACTTGGATTGCTTTCAGCTCACAGCTATTGTGAATCATGTCTTGATGGATGTAGGGGTGCGGATATCTCTTTGAATTAGTGTTTTCATATTCTCCAGACAAATGCCTAGAAGTGGGATAACAGGATCCTTGGAGTTTCTGTTTATAATTTTTTGGAGGGTTCTCCATGATGTTTTGTGTCGCTGGCGCCCCAATTTATATTCCCACCCACAGCACATGGGCCCCCTTTCTTCCACCTCCTCACCAACTTGTTTCCTGTCTTTTTTGATAATAGCTGCTCTTACAGGTGTGAGGTGGCATCTCATTGTTTTGATTTCTATTTCCCCAATAATAGGAGACAACAAACATCTCTTCAGGTGCCCATTGGCCATCTCTATGTCTTCTTTGGAGAGTTGTCTATTTGGGTTTTCTGCCCATTTTTTAATTGGCATCTGCTGCCCTTCACCTTCTATCCCAACTTGGTGTCCCCTGGGAAAAATACAGGTTCCCGGTTCAGCCCCAAATTTGTGGACCAGTGTCTCTGGGGTAGGAGCCCGAAGTCTGTCCTTTAACAAGTGCCCCAGATGACACTTAGATTTGGAAACATGGGTCTGCAGGTGGGGCAGCTGAGGCCAGAGGGCTGGGTCTGAGTCCATGCTGAGTTCCTCCCTGAGGCCGGGTGCAGGGGCGCGGGCGGGTGTTCAGAGACTCCTGTCTGGGCAGTGCCCGTGACCGCTGTTTCTCAAACTTCTTGTCTTTCAGCGCTGTGGGCAAGACCTGCCTCCTTATCAGCTACACCACCAATGCCTTCCCAGGAGAGTACATCCCCACCGTGTGAGTTCCGTGGGTGTGGAGAGACACACGTCATCAGGCCCACCCCCTCTCCTGCCCTCTCTGTGCGCAAGAGCACTCATGCGGCAGGGGAGGCGGAGGAGAGGGCGAGCCTGGGCGAGCAGGGTGGGGGAGGGCTGGGTTGGAGGAGAGGAGGGGAGAGGAGGAGGAGGAGGTTATCATGCGTGTGTTGGGGAGGGCAGTGCCAGCTGGAGGCCGTGGAGCAGGGGCCCTGGGAGGCAGGGGCACGGGAGTGTCAGACTCGGGGTGGGATGAGTGGGGAAGCACCAGCCCCCTGCAGCCCTCAGAGGCCCCATTTCTCACGGGAAATCTCTCAGCTTCGGTGGTGGGGTGCGAGGCCCTGAGTGATCTCCCTGGCATCTCCCTTCGCGGCCCATCACTTGGCTCCCTGTTCTCTCTGCCACGGCCTCCTGCTGTTCACCAGATGTGCTTGGCGTTGCTGCCCCAGGGCCTTTGCTCAGGCTGCGCCCTCTGCCTGGACCTTTTTCCACATGTCTGAGACCCCCAGGCTCTGCTCCAGTGCCTCCTCCCCCAGGAAGCCTTTAAGGTGTAGCCTGAAGGGGCCACTCACTCCCTGGAGTGACATTGTCTGACCTTCTCCAGGGCCAGGAGCCACGGGGGGCAGGCGGCCTCCCCACTTCTCCTCAGGTCTCCTGGTCGGCTTAACCCAGCGCAGACTCTGAGTTGTCTGGTACGCAGCACATGCGTTTTGAACTGACCTCATGCAGAAGCCCTAGAGGGCTGGTCGTGACCGCTAGCTATAGAGGACCTACTGTGTGCTGTGTGCTCAGCCAGAAATGGCACACTTGGGACCTCATTTGACCTCACCAGAGGTGGGTGTTATTATTATTCCCCTGAGGGGATGCTGAGGGACCTTCTCTTCCCCCGCCACACACACACACACACACACACACACACACACACACACACACACACACTCCCCCTCTCTCTCTCTCTCTCTCTCTCTCTCTCTCTCTCTCTCTCTCTCAGGGTCACAGGATGGGCAGGGCTCCCTCTGCTGACAATACTTGCCTCAGGCACCTGGCGCCCCCCCCACCCCCGCCCCCCAGGAGGAAGGCCCTGGAGAGGGCTGAGTTCCCCGGGTGGGGCGCTTCCAGTGCTCATTTCTGCCCACCTGGACCCGACTCCCTGCCTGGCCTAGTGCGCATGCGCCCTGCCCTGGACGCTGCCGTCATCACCGGGCCCCTCCTGTGCCAGGACAGCGGGCTCTTGCCCGAGCGTGGGGCAGGTGCAGACCCGCTTCAGACGCTCCTGACGTGTCTCCTGCTGTTTCTGGGAAGTGCTGGCTCTGTCTTCCTGCCTCTGCCTGTCCCAGCTGGGGGAGGGCCGCTTGCTAGAAGACCTTAGAGCCAGCTGTTCCCCTCCCTGAATCTCAGTTTCCCTTCCCACAAGAGGCAGGGCCTGGGCTGGTAGACCAGGCTCATTGGGGGCACCTCGCTGTGCAGGAAGGTGCAAGATGATGGAACTGGTGGGGGCCTGGCTACTTTCAGCTGCTCTCAGCAACTGGGGAGCCAGGTCTTAGTGGACACAGTTGTCCTGGACAACTTTGCGGATGGACAGACAGATGACCCAGACGAGGGCTGCCTGGGCCAAGCCTGGCTTCTTGGCAGTACCATCTACAGGAGCACAGGGCCCAGACGTGAACCTGTACCCCATCCCACCCCCCTTTGTCATCCAGTGACATTGCTTAGCTCTGGACAAGCCCCCCAGAGAGGCTCTTGCTATAGGCATCCTGTGGCAAGGTCGGGGGGTGGGGGGAGAAGTCCCACTGAGCCCTTGGCACCAGGGCAGCGGGGAGCCAGGGAGAGAGCAGCTGGGGAAGACAGCTAAGGTCTCTGGCACAGACAACGGGGATCGGGAGACCAGGCTGGCAGGGTTTGCAAGGCGGGGGTACAGCTGCCACTCAGGCCAACAAGTCAGCTCGCTGCCCGCGACTGCCGGGAGCAGGGACTGGACCCGGCCATGGGGGTCTCAGCCCGCGGCCTTCTCTGAGGGAAGGAAGAACACACGTCACTCAGGTTGGACGGGCCAGGACTTCACTTTCATCTTCACTTGTGAGCTGAAAGATAGAGCCCGACACCCTCACAACAGGGTGACACCCCGCTCTAGCTGGACATGCGGGGGACATGCCACCCTTTCCTGCCCCGACCCCAAATTCCAGCCGCCAAGGATATGCTGTTCCCTCACCGTGCCTGGCGGGCCCAGCCCCCTGCTCACGCACCCCCCTCTGTGCTCACACCCCTCTAGGACAGCTCCCTGCTCCCCCAGCTCCTCCAGCCGCCCTCCTCTTCTCTGGGCGCTCCCACTGGTCTCCCCGCTCCCTGGGACCCTGCTCCAGGGCTCCTCTCCCCGGGGCCACCAGGGGTCCTTTTCCAAATGCAAATCTGACATCACCCCCTGCCTGGTGAGCCCCTGAGCACTGACTGGGTTCTAACAGTGGTCCCCGCCCCACCTGGCAGGTCGGTGGTCCTCCCTGGCCCTGCGTCCCCAGCCACGAAGGTGCCAGGTGTCTGGGTTCAGATGCACGGCTGCCTTCTGAGGGCTGGCGCATGGGTGGTGGTCAGACTGCGCCCCTTCTCCTGCCCCTGTGTCCATCCTCCACCCAGTTTCTGGCCTGCAGCCCCGGGGAGTGCAGAAAGAGGCCACAAAGACTGGGTGTGAACACCCCCACCCCCAGGTGTGGCCACGTGACCCTGGACAGGTCCCGCTCAGTCTCTGAGTCTCAGTTTCCTTGGGTAAAATGGAGACAGTGATAAAGTACACTTCCCGGGCCCTCTGAAATGATGGAAGGATGAAGGCCCTGAGGCAGCGATTAGCACCCAAGGGTGCTCAGCAAGTTGGGCTCCCTGCCTGGCACCCTCACCCCCATTCAGGATTAATCCCTTCCCCCCCAAACTCCTCAAACTCCGCGGAGTCTCTGGCCAGAATTCTCAGTGCTGCTCCCCACACAGCCGTCCTGCCTGAGAAGCAGGGCCCACTCCTGGCCCGGGGGTCTCGGGCAAGCCCCCTCCTGCCTGTGAGGCTCAGTGTCCTCATCTGGAAATAGCCTCAGTGATGGTTCTCTGGGCCTCTGGGCCTCTGGTCCTGGCAGCCTGTGGGTCTCTGAAGTATGGTGACCCCAGGGGATTGCAGATCACGGGCACTTCCCTGCAGCGCCCCTGGACTCCGGCCTGGTCCTTGAGGAGGGGCTGGTGTGGGGGTGTGTGGGAGCTTAGAACAGGAGCTTGCTTAGCTCCTCAGCCTGTCCCCACAGGTGGCTCGGACAGCTTCTTGCACTTGGGATCCTCCTAATGGCCCCAGGAGATAGGGCGAAGAAAGTTACTAACCCGGGGTCACACAGCTGGGTTCAGGTTTTTCAAGGAACTTTTGGATCCCTCCCACTCTGGGAGACTATATTGGGGCAAAGCAACCCTCTTGCTGTTCATAGGGGTCACATAAAGAAGGGCAAGGCCCCTGCTGCTGTGGTCAGGAGCTGGCTGGCCTTGGAAAGTTTGCCTGGCCTCTTGGGGCCTCGGTTTCCTGCCGTCTAATGGGAATTGCATGGATCCTTTTGCCTTGTCATGTGGGATGTCACAGCCTAAGGGTATAAAGGCCCTAGCCCCCTATCCAGCCCCATAGCAGGTGCTGGGGTTCCAGGAACCAGCTTGTCCCTTGGCTGAGGCCCTGAGACCCTGGAGTGAACCATAGAAGAGAAGCCTTAGGCTCAAGGAATCTTGGGAAAGCTTTTGGCACCAGAATTTCAGACTGGACATGAGAGGGGAGAGCTTGTCCCAAAGAGGTTTCTGGCTAACTCCAAAGAACACGGGTGGTCCCTTTTCCATCGTGCCCAGCGGCCTCTCCCCGGGTGCTGCCTGGAACAGGTACACAGAACACCTGCCATGTTCCAAGCACTGTGCTGACCTCAAGGGCATGAAGATAAACCAGGCCTGGTTCCTGCTGTTCAGGGAGTTATTCACCAAAGGTTGCTGGCTGGGGAGGCTTCCTGGAGGAGGTGACTTTGAAATGGGGCTGTGATGGTGGAGGAGGGATGAGTAAGGGTCAGCCCAGCACAGGTAGAGAAGAGTGGGAAGTCAGGGGAGGAGTGTTTGCAGGAGCTTCTCAGGCAGGAGAGAATAGAGCCTCTGGGGAACTGGGAGGTGGCCAGGAGGGGCCTAGGACCACCCCAAGGCCGAAGAAGCCCAGTGTGTTGACACCATCCAGCTGCCCACCTTCAGGCCTATGAGAGGGGCTCTTTCTCAGGTCCTGGCATTACTCTGAAGCATTAGGGCCACTGCAGTCTGTTGCTGAACAGCGCTCTGAGAGGGCTTCTCAGAGGTGGTGGCGCTCGAGGGCTTCTGCTCAGCCGGCTCATTCGTCCACCCCCATGAGCCGGGGACCAGGCCTGGGGTGCAGAGACAGGCAGGCACTAGCTGTGCCTCAGGGAACCCACAGCCGGTGATGGGACAGGGACCCTCACACTGCGCTGGGTGCCTGCTCGAGGTCTAGGTGGAGCAGTTGCTGGAGGGCAGGAACAGTCAGCTCTTTCCAGGTGGGGGACAGGAAAGGGGGTGACCTGGAGCTTCCCCCTCAGAAGAGGAACTGCCTGGGTAGGGTTTTGAAGCATGAATAGGAGACAACGGTGAAAGGGATGGAAGGGTTTCCAGAGAGAGGCACAGGCGGGAGCCAGGACTGGATGGTGTGCAAGGCCGCGTGGCCAGGGCGGGTGGGGATATTTGGACAAGGAGAGGTGGGAAGGGCGCTCCCTGTACGGTGCATGCATGGGCAGGCGCGGGGAGGTGGGCAGTCAGCCTGCTCAGGAAGCAGTTTGGCTGAAAGAGCCTGAGGTCTCAGTGGACCAAGTCCAGGGTCACTGTCCAGCATCCATGCAGGTCACCTCGGTGAGCAGAGGTGGGTGGTGATCCCAGGCCTTGGGGCGGGGGCTGGGCCTCTCTGGAAGCACAGCTGTGCCACAGGGCAGTAGGCTCAGGCTGTGCAGCCAGACTGAACCAGTCTCTCACTAGTTTGGTCGTTCGCTGGCTGTGTGGCTTTGGGCAGGTCACGCTGCCTCTCTGATCCCAGCATCAGCACCAGAACGCCCACTCCTGGAAGTGTGTCATGAGGAACACTGTTGGGCTGAATTGACGCGGGAGCTGGTGGCGCAAATTGCCCGGAGGCCTCTGGGGCCGGCACAGGCTTCTAATTGCTCATGCCAGCCTGTCCCTTTGGCTCGTGTGCCAGGGGCATTTCCTGCAAGTGTCCGTGACAGGTGGCTTTCAGTGGCCACTCTGGGAGGGACTGGCTGGTCAAGGAGTTAACTGACGCCAGGACACCTCCGCCCTGCCGACGGAGATGGCGGTCAATGCCTGCTCCCCGCCCCGCCCCGCTCTCGGCAGGGGCCGAGCTGACTCCCAGCTGCCCCCAGCCCGGCTGCCCACAGCGAACAGCACAACAGCAGGCCGAGATCCACTGCTGCCCCTGCCCTCCTCCCCCCACCCCTCCCAAGGCTGCCAGCGGTCACTTTTCAAGTAAACCATCTGTGTACCACCTCGTGTGAGGGTTTGCTACTGCGGGAACCCCACCTAAAAAGGGGATGAGTCAGCAAATATTGGGTGACCGGCCTCAGTGTCCAGCACAGGAATTGGGTAACGCTTGCTTATGATGGGGGGTATTGGCGGGATGGAAAGTCACCCCTTCACAGGATAGGGGAGGACAGAGAAATGATCACCACAGCATTTTCCGCTTGATGCTCTTATGTATTGAACAGTTTTTAATGTAATGAATCAGCAATGAAAAGAAATAGAAGGAAACTCAGTGGCCTGGTGCTGTGTGACTTCCGTCGTGTCGAAGCCCCTCTCTGGTCTTGGCCTCTGCGGGAGGACATGGACTGGAGCCCAGGGCTGGAGGCTGACCGTCTGTCTCGCCTGCTCCCCACAGGTTTGACAACTATTCTGCCAACGTGATGGTGGACAGCAAGCCCGTGAACCTGGGCCTGTGGGACACTGCGGGCCAGGAGGACTATGACCGCCTGCGGCCGCTCTCCTACCCGCAGACGGTGCGCTCCTCGCCTGCGCCCCACTGCCTGGGGCCGCACCCGACTCTGCATGGGGAAAGCTCACTCTCCCCTTCAGCCCTCCCTGGCCCTACTCCTATCGCTGTGCCCATGTTCCAACCTCTCTACTTCCTGGGCTCTGGCACCCCCTGCATCCGCTGGGTGGTGTAGACAGACTTGGACAGACCCCGTAGGGAGCCAGCGAGCACTGTGCTGGGAGAGGAGGGGTGGGGGCTTGGCTGCAGGTGGCTTGTGGCTGCCAGGCCCCCAGGCTGGACCTGGACTCTCCATCCTGGGTGGCCAAAAAGGACTGGGCACCTGATGGGGGTAGTGATGTCCATGAGGGGTAAGGATTCTGGATTCCAGATGGCAAAGCCTGTAACTGTTGCCCCCCCTCTTCCCCACCCGTGGAAGGGGCAGCAGCTCACTAGCTGTAGAACCCCATGAGGACCAACTGCCCAGAACAGGTCTTGCCATTAGGGAGTCCTGGAAAACGCAGCAGCAGCCTGGCAGTAGAGGCCGGAAGGGCCTCCTGCCTCCCTGGGTCCCAAGCCCCCATGTTCTCGGCTGCCCCCCTGCTCTCAGAGGAGGCTCCGCCCCAGGATGCCCGGTGGGGGCCCAGGTGGGGGCCTTCTACGCGTCCCCTCACCAGCCCCCTCGCCTGCTCTGCCTCTAGGATGTCTTCCTCATCTGCTTCTCCCTCGTCAGCCCAGCCTCCTACGAGAATGTTCGTGCCAAGGTGAGCTGCACAGAGTGGGGGTCCCATGGGGGAGGTGACCCTGAGAGATGAGGCGAGGTGGGCGGAACGGGGGGAGTGGAACTTTTGGCCTGTTCCTGGGGTGCAGAGGGTGTGGACAGAGAGGGGCCTCGATGCCAACCAGGGCTGGAGAGTGACTCAGGATGAGACTCAGGGGAGTCTCGGGGGGAGGGGTAGTTAGCCTGACTCTCAGCACACTCTAACCTGTCTTCGCTCCTCCCTGGAAAACCTCATGCCTGCCTCGTCCTCACACCCACTGCTCGTCTTCTCGCATTGTGGCAACACTTTGCCCGCCCCCCACTCGTATGCCCCCTCCACTCCCTGCACAACCTTGTGTCCTCTCCTTTGTCCTGCACAACCTCACCCCCTCTTGTCTTGCACAACCTCGTGCTGTTCTCTCTGTCTGCAAAACCTCCCACCCCGCCCCCCTGCTTAGTGGTTCCCCGAGGTGCGGCACCACTGCCCCAGCACACCCATCATCTTGGTGGGCACCAAGCTGGACCTGCGGGATGACAAGGACACCATCGAGAAGCTGAAGGAGAAGAAGCTGATGCCTGTCAGCTACCCACAGGGACTGGCACTGGCCAAGGAGATTGGTATGGGGCTCGGGCCCAGCGGGGAGAGCTAAAGGCAGGAGGGTCCCCACTCAACATCATGGCGACTTCAGACTCCCGGGCCAGGCTGTGTGGTTCCGACCCTGGCTATCCCAGGTTCTAGCTGTGTGACCCTGGACAAATCACTTAGCATCTCTGTGCCTGTGTTTTTTCATTTTTTTTTAAAGATTTATTTATTGATACACACAAGCTGGGGTACAGGCCAGAGGTGCGGGGCGGCGAGAGGGTTCACCGGAGACAGAGCGGGGAGCAGAACAGGCAGATCAGAAATACACTGCTGAGGGGAGCAGCGGGCGAGGCAGGAGAGGTCTGCCACGCCATGTGGGATTCTCCCTGGCTGAGCGTCGAACTCCCATCCTGCGCTGCTGACAGCTCCACAGCGCAGGCTCAACCGCTGCGCCACCGGGGAGGCCCTGTTTTTTCATTAGTAAATGAAAAAACAATAGTAATTCCAGGCAATAATGACAGTCACAGGCAGCTGGGAGGCTTGAATGAACGAATGAGTCTTAGGGCTACTCACACACCTGGGAGTCCCTCTGTTATTATTATTGGGGTGACCCACAGCTATGCTGACATATGTGTGCTTTGGGCAGAGCAAGGGTGGAGGCGGTGTGTGCTGTAGCTGTGCATAGTCAAGCTGGGGTTTTCTGAGAAGGCTTCCTGGAGGAGGTGCTCTGTCCTGGGTTTGAAGGGTGGCACCGTCCCTTCTGCCTCCTCACCTCCCTTTCCCTGGCCCCTGGCGGCTCAGCTAACTCCTGTGCACCTGAATACGCAGACTGGACTGATGTCATTTCTCGGGGTCACACAACTAGTAGGTGGCAAACCAGGGTTTAAACATGGACAGCAGTTGGCAGCATAGGGGCCTCCTCCTGGTGGCTCAGGATGGCCTGTGCCAGGGAGGTGGTGACTGACTGGTCTGGCTGCTCCCGTGGCACTCAGGCCTGCGGGCCTGGTCCGGCCCTGGTTTGCCTGCAGCCCAGAGCCCGGGGCCGCCAGTCAAGCAGTAACCCCGAGGTTCTGATTCTCTGCCCCATCTCAGGGTCCTGCACCCCTGATAGGTTGGGCCTCCCCTCCCCGGCCCTGCCTCAGCACCTTCTTCCTTCCGCCGGAACTAAGAGGGCCCTGGGGACTCATCTCTTCACAGGAAGAGAAACCACAGCTGCTGCCTGCCCCCTTCCTGAGGCGGGTCATCTTCCCCTGGGCCTGGGGCAGCGCCCACACCCTGTCCCAGCCCTGTCCTGGCTCCTAGGCTGCTGCTCTGCCCTCACCGGTGCTGCGGCCGCACTTCCCGTCTTCCGGCCCGTCTGACCGGCGGGCTCCGCAGGTCGGGACGGGGCTCTGACCTTCCCTTTGTAAAGCACACGCTTTGGGACAAAGAGAGGAGGGGGAGCTGGCCCTGGCCCTGGCGCTGGCACTGAGTCCACGGGCCTGCGGTGCCCACCTCTGGGCCTCGGTCTCCCTCTCCACACAGCGGCTGGCTCAGATCCCAGAGATCTGTGGTGGCCTCAGCCAGCCCCCGCTGGAGCTGACATGGGTAGGGGGCAGTGACTTTGACTCTGCCTGGGGTCCTGCAGGACTGATGAGTGCAGCTGCTGCCCCTGGCCTGGGGCCTCCCCAGTGCTGGGGAGCCGAGTTCTGGGGTGACTCCTGATGGGTGGCCTCGCTGGTGGTCACAGCTGACACGACAGAGCCCTTTCTGGGTGCCTAGCCCTCTTCTTTCTCACTGCAGCTCTGAAGGAGGAGCGCTTACCACCCCACTTTACAGAGGAGAAAACTGAGGCTCAGGGAGAAGTCACTGGCTCCAGAACCCCCAGCAGAAACCTGGGCTGCCTGACTCCCCCAATCACCATCAGGGTCCTCATCACCCCCACCTCCCACTTCAGTCTGACAAGTCACCTCCCACCCACGTGCTCTAATGACACGAGAATGTGTCCTAAGGGGGTGGGGGGCTGAGGCCAGAGAGGGACTGGCCAAAGGCCTCCGTGGGCAGAGGCTGAGTGAAACCAGCCCAGACCCCCCAGCCAAGGCCCCCAGTGCCAAGAAGAGCAAGGGGGCATGGGTGCCAGGAGGGAGGCAGCTGGTGAGAGGGAAGAAGTGACAGTGGGTATGGACCCCAGCAGGAAGACAGTGGACAAATGCCCAGCGGCATCTTCTAGGCACAGAGGGCCGTGGTGCCGAGACCCTGCCCCCAGCTCAGGTGCTCTGGACCTGCCTGCCAAGCCTCACCTCCCCAGAGGCTGCCGGCTTCCCCTCTCTGGGCCTGGCTCCTCATCTGGGAGCCAGTGGGGCAGTGCAGTGTTTCCTCACAGGGTTGTTGGAAGCATCCAGCTCCGTGCCCGCAGGGAGGAGGTGTCTGCCTGGTCTCCCTCCTTCCCCCAGAAGAGCGGCTCCAGGGAGGAACCCGAGTCCCCTGCCCCCTCTCCTTCCTCTTGCTTCTGAAATCAGCCTCAGGCCTCTCAGAGAAGCAGTTTTGTGGTTCCTCACTTCAGGGAAACTGTTTGGGGTGCAGTGGACATGGGAACTCACACAGGTTCCTTCCGGAAGCTCACGGGACACTGCCTCCAGATTGGGGGGCCCTGCCTTTTTGGCCGTGTGTGCCCCGGGCTCCAGCTGGGATCAGTCATATGGGAGGAGTTCCCTGCCACTTTGGGCTAATGACCTCCCTGTGACCCTCAGCTTCCTCATCTGGACAGCGGGGCACTGCTAGATGCTGGATGGCATTTAGAAGGGCTTGGTAAGGGACCAGGGGGGCCTCAGACCTCCTGGAGGAAGCAGGGAGGCAAGTGGGTGACTTTTCTAGAAGAAAGTGAGGTGCTGAGAGATTTGGTCACTGTATCCTGAGTTCCGTTCTTTCCAGGAAACCATCAAAATTCCCACCTTCCTTCCGAAAATTAAGGGTTTATGTGTCCAAGAAAATTACAGAGGTTATTAACCTCTCCTTCTAAATTCAACTCCTTCATTTTAAACATGGGGAAACTGAGGCACAGAGGGGCATTACCCTGCACTTAGTGACACAGCCCAGGTGACCTGTATGGTCTGGAACCCGAGACCGGCAGTTGTGGGATTTGGGAGGGGTGTGTGCGGACCCCCGCAGGGTCTGACCTCTGCTCCCTGCTGCCTCTCCCACCCCCAGACTCCGTGAAGTACTTGGAGTGCTCTGCCCTCACCCAGCGAGGCCTGAAAACTGTCTTCGACGAGGCCATCCGGGCCGTCCTGTGCCCCCAGCCCACACGGCAGCAGAAGCGTGCTTGCAGCCTCCTCTAGCGGTAAGGGGCTCCCCCATGCTTCATGACTCCCCAACACACACACGCACAGCAGGTTCTGGCTGGGGGGTGGTGTCCAGCAACTCCTCAGTACCCTCAGTTTTAGTGGGAGTGGCATTTAGGCCAGGACAGAGAGGGAGTTTCAAAATGGCCTCAGTTTCCCCATTGGCCTGAACCAGTCTGGCTTAGCCGAGTTTGGTTCCCAAAAGGAAGGTCCAAGGTTTCATCAAATGCCAGTAACACGAGCCAAGGTGTGGGTGTCACTGGGCCCCCACCCTGCCATCCTGCAGGAGGTGGGGGTGGGGAGGGCAAGGGACAGATAGGCCCCCCAGGGAATCCAGTCAAGCCAGGGAGACCTGACACCCACATAAATGGTGGAGGCAGAGCGGACTGAGCTGGGACTCCTGGAGTGGGTGGAGTAGCCACAGGCTTCCTGGAGTGTGGGGGGGTGTGAGGAGGGCAGAGCACCAGCGTGGGGTGGCAGGGGGAGCACCTGCAGCAAAAGCTGGGTGGTGGGAATGAGTCTGAGCTGTGATTCTAAGAACCCCCAAATTCTATTCCACCCAGGCGGCACCCAGTCCTCACAGCCAGATGGTTTTGCTCCAGGACCTCCGCCCAAAGCCTGCCGGCACCCCGCTCTCATGCTGTCCCCTCCCCGTGGCATTTCCTAGCAGATGGCTGCAGAGCTTGGCTGATCATCTTCACTGTGCCGTTGGCCTCTGGGAAGAAGGCTGTGAATTTGCAGGCGCTGTGTCCCGACCCCTTCACACTCTGACTTTTCCTGGGGCGAGAGCAGTTTCAGGACTCAGGGTACCCCCACCCCCGTTACTGTGGTCAGTGCCATACGCTGCATACACGGTATCCTCCTGTTTATTCCAATCCCCCTCAATTCCTGATTCCCCCTAGACCTTTGGCCCGGCGGTTACTAGGCCTCACTGGTGACCCTCCAAGGGACAGACAGTCTGTCATCCCTCCTTGACGTAGGAAATTGCTAAGTTCGCTGCTTGGAAATGAAAGTTGCTAAGGTTGCTAAGTCTGATGCTTGCAATCTGCTGTTTGCTGGGGTGGAGAGCTGCTGGGAAAGTTTCTGTGCTGTGCTGCTTATCCATAGTAGAAGACATGGCTCCTTTGACCCCCTTCCCAAACAATAAAGTAGGTAAGTTTGGCCAGAGTAGGTAAGTCTCCTTATATAAAACTGTATAAAAACCTGACATTCTTGTTATTTGGAGCTCAGGTTTTTGGAAATATTCCCATTGAATCTTCCACTATGACAATTAAATCTATTTCTCCACGTCTCTGAGTGCTGTCTGATTTCTCTGGAAAGTTGCTATAACATCCTGAGGGTGTCTACTTCCATATGGGTGGTGCTGCTTCTCTGAAGTTCTTCTACTGAGCTAAAATGAGTGTCACAGACATAGGATCATCTGGTCTTTGTTTTCCTTTTTGAGACAGCAAAACAAATTAAAGTTCTTGAACTCTCTCTGGGTATTTCCCAGCCTGGTTCTAGCTGACTCCTTTACCCTTTATGTCTTTCTGCTTTATCCTTTATGTCTCAGGATGCTCAGCTGCATTTATCTGTGAGTCTTAAAACTTTCAGACCCTGCCAGTCAGGACTTTCTGCTATAGCAGATAGAAAACCCAATCAACCTGCTTAAGCAGACAATAAATGTACTGTTTCAAATTTGGAAAGAGATGACTTCAGGTGCAGCTCGATCCGGGGGTTCACCTTCCTTTACCTCTTTGCTTTGCTCTTAGCTGTCTGGTTCATTCCCAGGCAGGTGACTCAGGGCTTTATCCTTCCAGGTTCAACTTCTGCAAAAAAAAAAAAAAAAAAAAAAAAAAAAGAGCAAGTCCCTGCCCCAGGCAAAGTTCTAATTAAAGTTTACTCTGATTGGACCAGCTGAGGTCTTGGCCTTCCCTTTCAACCAATCATTTTTGTTCAGGAGTTGACGTGCTCTGATTGGTCAGGTCTGGATGATATGCTCCAATAGAGTTGTCGTGGAGGCACCCTTGCCAAAGCCACACCCACGGGGGGGAGGAGTTAGCTCCCCAGCAGGGACTGGGCTTCTTGCTGGGATTTGGGAACGAGGGTGTCCCACAACCAGAAATCCCTGACTCCACTACCGGAAGTCACGGGACAGCGTGGGAAGCCACGCTGATCCCAGCAGGCATGAAGCAAAGGACATTTCTTTAAAAGAGAGGGGGGACGCTGTGAGGAGTGAAGAAACTCATCAGTGCTTGGTATGGGGTCTGTTCCACATTAGCGTCTGCTGATGTGTAAATGCCAGCCCTTATACTCCCGGACGATCGCTCTTCTCTGTCTTAACTTTGGCCACTCAACACATCTGCTCATTCACCTTCAGCCACTCGTTTACTAGGCTGCGCTGTGCTGGCCCCTGTTTTGGGTGCGGGAGTCCAGTGGGGCCCACCAGAGTCTGCCCTCACGGGCCCCATGCTCTAGTCAGGCTAAAATGAGGGAATAAAAATGAGGCCCAAGACCCTGTCCCCAACAACACCGAAGCCCCCCAAACCCAGCCACGGAAATGCTTGGGTTTCCATTTTCTGTTCTTCCTGAGCTCCCAGCCACCCCACACGCCTCTCATGTCCTGAAGCTCGGGGGCAGGACCTCCAGGCCACAGTGTCACCCTCAGAAAGCGCCTGCGCACAAGGGCGAGGCCCTGTGGCCCCCTGTAGTTTCAGCTTAGAGTAGGCTGTTGTATCTTCAAAGTGACTTCTCTCTGAGACAAAACAAAAACAAACAAAAAAACCCCTTAAAATCCACACAGGCTTGACACAAACACGGATGTGGGTGGGTGGGCGGCTCAGACCCACTTCTAAAGCTCAAACTAGAAAAGCCCTCAGGCGCCCCCTCCAGGCAGCCAGAATCCCAGGAGAGCCTCTCCTCCCAGTTCTTACAGGGTCTCAGGATAAATTTGGGTCCCCACCAGCAAGCCCCCCGGGGGGCCTGGTCATACTCCACCTCTCTCTTTCCTCCTGAACTCGCACCTCCACTGTCAGGCCTAGCTCTCATTTCCCCAAAGTCATGTTGACACTTCTTTAACCCGAGCTCTGTGCACAAGCTGATCTGGTTCCCTTTCTTCGAATAATTTCCTCTCCTCGTCGAGCTTCCCTGCATGCCAGGTGTGGGCTGAAGCCACATGCCTCTTCCCAGGGCCTGCCCCAGCGGTTACAGTCTTTACACCAGTGAATGTCAGTAAATATATTCTCGTGCCACTCTCTGGCCTCACTTAGCACATAGGATCTCACTTTGTGTTCCTCGCGGCCCCCCAGGGTGAGGCGAGCATGTCTCGTTTTGCAAAAACAGAAATAGAGGCCCAAGAGTTAGAGATCAACTAGCTAAGGCAGACACTCTACTTTTCACCCTTTATCACTATACCCATCCTCTTTTCTAAAAGAATCCTAATTTTTTTGCAGAGAAAAAAAATGTATCTAGCCCCAGACAAAAAATACTTGTTTTCCCAGACTGCTTTGCAGCTGTGGTTCTGAAGTCACGCAGTTCTGGTGAACAGGAATAAGTGAAAGTCACTGGGAAGGAGGCTTCCGTGAAAGCTTTTGCTTCCTTTCATAAAAAATGATAGACCCATATGCCACCCTATGTCCTGCCTGCTTCCTTGATGGATGCTGATGAGATGTCTGGAGCTGTAGCAGTCATCTTATGAACCTGAAGCCATGCACATGAAGAAACCGGGATCCCATGAGAATGGGGGACCAGAATAATAAAAAGAGCTTGATCCATGACCACTTTGTTCATGGGCCAAACCAATGTCAATGACTGGCTTGCAATGGGAATACATCAAAAATGAAACCGTTAACTTGTTTACACCACAGTTGGTCAGGCATTCTGTTATCACAGCTGAGAGTGTCTGGAACGGAGGTCTTAGGACTGCTTGCCCAGGTTCTTATCACCGAACCACTTTGCCTGGCAGTTCCTGGGCATGGGGTGAGTCATTCATTTCTGTTCTGCAAACTGCCTGAGCACTAGAGTCCCCTCTGATAGGAAAGAGAAACCTCGAGAGAAATGGGTGAGGAACCTGCTTTGAAACAGGAAGAACTGATGGTCGTAGGCAGGAGCTGACAATGTGGTGATACTCACATAAGCCCTTCTAAGCACTGCTGAGTCCTGGTCTGTGCTGGGCATCACTGCTCGGATGCCTCAGACCCAGCCCCTTGAAATGAAATCATTGCCTGGTGGGCAAGGGAGCACCTCCCAGATGAGACTTTCATTTGGGGCTCTCTGCCTCGGGGTCTGGCTGCTGCTTGTTCCTCCTTCCAAAGCAGAGGTCTGGAGATTCCCCTGGCTCCTCCCATTCCCTCCCTCACTCATTCACTGCACCAAGCTTGGACAATTCGGCCTCCTGACATCTATTTAATCCATCGCCTTATCTGCCCTATTGCCACTTCCTGTTCTGGGGCTGACGTCTCTCCCCAGGAGAGACTCGCTGGCCTGCATGCCTCCGGTCTCTGCCTGTACTCCAGCTCTGCCTTACAAATGTAATTGTGCCACCCAGATGCCATCAGTACCTTTCACAGTCTTGGGCTCATTCAGTCCATCCCTGAATCCTTCAGCAAACCGTTACTGCTATGGTGCCAAACATAGGGTTTGAGGGGCAGTCAAGTGTGGGTCTGCTCTTAGGGGCTCACAGGCCAGCGGAGAGGCTGCCGAACCAGCAGAGGGCCAGGGGGGATGGCACTCTGCTTGGATCTCTTGCCAAGACCCAAGCAAGTTCCTGGCACCTTGCAGATGGGTGTTGATAGAAACGAAGAGCAGAGGCACTTTCTGGAGAATGACCCAACTGAGCCCAGCCTGCCAGCCAGTCCTGCCCGGGCACCATTATCCATTGAGCCATCTTGGGGCTGCTGGCTCAGTTGAGTTCCCAGATGACTCCGACCCCAGCTAACCTCACATGGAGAGGAAAAGATGCCCAAAGGAGCCCAGCCAAGTTCCAGCATCATCGCCGAGCATAGGTGGCGTACTGGAACCATGCTTTCCTGGAGTTTGATTGTCTGCTGTATCTGCCTTTGGTAGCTCTCTCTCCTTCCTACCTACCATCCTCCCTTCCCAAGAAATATTCACTGCTGGGGACACTGGACTCCATCTAGGTCTTATAGGATATGGAAGGCATGGTAAGATAGGTTTTGGGGAGGGAGAAAGAGATTTAAGATGATTCTAGAAGGCCTCTGAAGACCTCAGGGAAGATGAAACGAGGAGCACTGGTTTGTAAAATCTAGTTCAATTTAGTTCCTGTGTGCTCCATGCCTGCTGTGTGGACAGAAAGAGGTAGAGAGAGAGAGCCCTCAACCCCCTTGGGACTCAAAGGCCAGCAGAAGATACAGACATGTAAATCAACACCTGCCAGGAGGTGGGATGTGTCTGCCACAGTCTAACCAACATCAAGATGAAGCCACTCTGGTGTCAAGGCACCAGGTAGTGATGCTTCCGCCACCTCCCCCCACTGAAAAGCAGCCTTGACAAGGAGAAGACGAAACAGAAACACAAACTCTCATTTTCAAAGACCTGTGACACCAGACCGCAGCACGTAAGTGCAGAGAACAGATGGAGAGGTGGTAAATGATTTAACAGAGTCCAGGAAAGGCAAACCCAGGGGCCTGCTGTTTTGTAGTCTGGTGGGGTGTGGTATAGGAGACAGAAGAGTTGTAAACCAGTAGGCTTTGCACAACCCCAAGGAGGCTCCAAACTTTGGGACCCAGCTAACACAGGCGGTGAGGCAGGAGGCTGAAAACAGCAGGGAATTGAGGGGGAGTGGCTGCTTGGAAGTCTGTTTAAAGAACAGTTAGAAACTCTCCCCTCCCAAAGCCCTCCCAGTTGCACTCTGCAGGCAGTAACCACCCCTCCTTAATGCAGGCCAGGAAAATCTAACCAGAGAACTCTGGACCCAAGGACACCAGCTACTGAGTAGATGGGGTGTGACCACATAGTGATCACTGGGGATTGTTCTTCGCAATCACTCCTTCCACCCCCACCTCCAGGATGGGCATACTTCCTTATTCCACTGATGCTGCCCTTGACTATGTGATTGGCTTTTGGCCAATAGGATGTTAGCATGCATATCACAAGGAGAGAGATGAGTGTGCTGTACCCCAGGGCAAGCTCTCTTGTGCCAAAAAAATAACATGTCCTGACAAGCTTGATGATTCCAACAGTGTAAGAGAAACACGAGGTCCAGCTGTCCAGCTGACCCACAAGCCTGCAGATCTGCCTATCCCAACCCAATCTACAACAACCCCCCAGCCGACCTGTAGATATATAGCCAAACAAATGCTTTTATTATGTGCTGCAAAGATTTGGTGGTTGTTTGTTATACAGGCAGATTCAAGCGAAGGCCTAACTATTGCAGAGTGCCCCAGCCCTTTTCCTTGGCCCATTTCAGGAATGCTAGTGTTACAGGGCAACCCAATTGTGAAATGAGCTCACCTGCTCGCTTAAAAGGGACTTATGAGCCTCAACTTCAGGCACACACAAAAAAGGTAATAAAGGGTTTATTTACAAAAAGGGGGAAATGAAGAAATGAATAACCCAGGGAGAAAGAGAGAGAGATAAATTGGTGACTGCATCCTTTCAGTTCTGCTGAGCTGGAACCCCAATAGCACACTGAAAGCCAGTGAAAAACCAAGGACCCCCAAGGCCCACATATCCGGTTATATACCTAACGTGGTTGCTTAACTCCATTCTCAGTTCCCAGCAATCCTCCCTCCGGTGGTGATGACATTATGGAATTTGTAGTCCTTGGATCTCTTTGGTCTGGGGTGGGGGTGTTGTCCATAAAATCTATTTGTGGAGTTTGTTCAGGACGTCATTTCCCCCCAACACCAGCACCTGGCACCAAATCATCCCAGACAAGAATCTGCGGACAGGATCTGACAACTCCAGAGAGCAGTCTCACTGATGCTGACATCTGGGTGTCCTTGACAAAAATCGATCAATCAATCAATCAATCAATCAATCAATCATTTAAAAAATCCAGTTTTCCATACAGAGATGTTCGTTATCGGCAATTCCTGTCTTCCAATTTGGGGCTTCCAGTCAGACCTTTAATGCCTCATTCTGAAATCAGAAAGAATAACAAAAGATGATTAGACAATTGAAGAAAGCTGCAATATGAAAGAGATACAATTAAATAAATAGGAAAAAAAGAAACTAGCAAGAAATAGAGACAATACAATGATCAGAAGAAAACTTTAAAAAAAATCATCATGGCTATCCTAAGAGAGATCAGAAAACACATTATATCCAAAAATAAGAACAGAATGTCATAAGAAAGGAATAACCAGAAAAAAAGAAATGAGCTCTTAGAAGTTAAAAATATATTTATTTTTTTAAAAAAGGGTTCAAAAATAAAAAGAGTAAAAAATAAACCCAACAACACCCAGAAAATGAAAGGATTCACTTAATTTATTTAAAGAGAGCCAATAGCCAATGTATAGACATCCCAGAAGAAAATAATGGAAAATTATTTCCCAGAACAGAATAACACATCTTCGAACTAAATCAGTTTACTGAATGCCCAAACACCTAGTTATAAAATTTAAGAAATTTGGGAATAAAGCAAAAATCCTAGAAGCTCCAGTATTAAGAAAAAAGTTACCTGAAGGGATTTAGAATGGATTGAGAATAAGAATAGAGCTGGAAGCTAGTGACAGGGACTGATGCCTTCAACCATCTGACTCAAAGTGATTCTCAACCTAAAATTCTATACCCAGCCAAGCTGCCAACAAGGATGAAAGGCAAATTACTATTTTCAAGCATGCTTATTTTCTCGGTAGTTACTGGAGGATGTACACCAACAGAACAAGGGAGTAAACCATTAAAGAGGAAGACGTGAGATTCAAGAAACAGGAGAAAAGGAAGGGAATGCCCGGTAGAATGGTGAAGAGAGAATTTCAGGGTGTCAGCTATGCTTGGGCATAGAGGACTGCAAGTTCAGGTGTCTTGAGAAAAAAAAAAAATACCACCCAGGGTAAGTCTGGAGCCTCCACTATAAGATTTCTATGAAGATACAGGAATGTATGGGCATATTTAGTTCAAGAAAACTAACATTTGTTTTAAAAAAAACCAAGCAAATGAAAAAATGAGGCTAGCCAAACAGCAAATTATATTTACAAATTATATTTGCATTATTAATGGAAACATTGAATTTGCATTTAACAGAAAATTAAGAAATGCAAGGATGGGGAGAAAGGATGAGAAATCTAAAACCTCATCTACCACTATTGGAAGTCAGTAGGTAATGGGTAAAATTGGGGAATCAAGAGCTAAAAAAAATAAACCTGATACTTAGCAAGATGCAGATGAACACAAAGAGAAATAGCTGAGAGGATGGTTTGCCTCTGGGAGGGGGCTGGATCAGGGCCATGGGAGACTGCTTTTTTTTTTTTCTGTAGTAAATCTTTTTATTACCATGGGTTATTAATATTTGCCTGCAAATAGTACTTTAATAATAATTAAGACAAACTAAAAATAAGTGTAATGCAGATAAAAAGAAAGCCCAGAGGAGGAAGCATCAGAGAATGCCTAAACCTGTTGAAGGATGAACAGCGGGAACAACCTGTGCAAAGGGCCGGGGGCATGTGTGAGGTTCAGAGTGAAGGTCATGGTCCTTTACAAAGAGGGGGAGGGTGTGTAGGAAGAGAAGCAGGTGGAGATAGGGTACTCAGGCACTGTAGGGGCTGTGGATTTCATTCTGCAGCAATAAGCGACCTTGAATGGGCTCCAGGAGAAAGCAATTGGAGAGACTTGTTTTTAACAGATTCACGGTCCGGGCTGAGTAGGAGGTGAGAGCAGAAACAAGGGGACCAACAAGAGGTGAGTGAGGCTTGGCCCGGAGGGTGACTTGGGAGATGGAGAGCAGTAGACAAGTTAGAAGGAGGAATTCAAGGTCTCCGCAATAAGGCTCTGCATGGGGCCTGACAAACTGGCAGACATGACCTTCATTTGACCTTCACAAGAATATCACCGCCCCACCCCACCAGGGCAGTTAGGTTGGTGCTCAGACCCCAGGCAGAGCATCTTCAACCAGGTGGGCAAATATGATGTTTTTGTACAGCCTGCCAGTGAAGACTGGATTTTACAGCCACCCATTTGCAAGAAAACACTAAGAATTCCTACTTGCAAAATGTTGCTGCCCCTCCCCCCCAAAAGAATGCCACTCTTCTTAATAGCAGATTGGTATTTCAAAAAATTGTCCCTGATTATCATCAAATTGAATCAATTGACAAAGAATGGAAGTTTTTCTCTGGCATTTTGCCTCTCGGTCCTCAAACCCTGCAATATTTATTCTTACCCTGTGTTTCTCCTCCTCACCCTGCCTCCGGCTTTCTAGGCTCACCACTCTCTGGGCAATGCCCCCCATGGGCTGGCCCTGTGGCAGGTAGCCAGCCTCTGGCCAGCGAGGTCAGCCTGCAGCCCGGCTCCGGCACTGCTGAACCCCACACCAGCCTGGCCTGGGCCCTGGGGGGACGGGGCCCGCGTGCGGGGAGAAGGATGGCTAGCCACTGGCTCTCGGCCCCCAGCTCCCTGAGAGCCGCCCTCTCCTCCTCAGCCCTCTGCAGGAGCCAAGGCCAGCGTGGGTGGCTGAAATCTCCCCGGTAACAGGGTCTGTCCCCCTCCAGCCTCCTCCTCTAACCTGCCACCCCTCCTCCCACACCCAGCACCTTGCACCTGCTCTCCGGCCCCTCGGCCCCTCCCTTGGCCCCTCCCGCACCCCCCCACTCCTGCTCCCTCCTTCCCGGGCTCCTATGTCACCATCTGTGGCACAATTCTTCTCTGTCACTCTCCCTGCCACCCCCTCGTTCTCCTTTCTCCTTCCTCGCTCCCTCTCCCTGCCTCTCTTCTGCATTCTTCCTCTCACTCCTTCTCTGCTCCCTTGTCTCCTCTCTCTTCTCCAGCACGCAGTTCGCATTACTCCCCCTCATTCTGGCTTTCCACCCACTCACTGTCTCTCCCTCTCCCTCGCTCTCCACCTCCAATCGAGCCCCCTCCTGCTATTTCTGTTGGCTTCTTGCAGCCCCCGTTCCCTTTTCTTCTCCTTTAGGAGGCTTCTCCCTCCACCCCCCACTCAGACCCCCATCTGTGCCCCTCCCTTCCCCCCAGGACGTGTCCTGTAGCTGAGGGGTGACGCACCAGGCGTTGGTGGGGACTCAGGGCCGGAGAGCAGATGGGAGAGGCTCTGTGGGCAGACGTGGCGGCCGAGGGCCTAGGAGGGAGCCGGGGTCTGCAAGCCCCTGAGGAGTGGGCACTGTGCGGGGTCCCCAGCTAAGGGGAGCTCTGGGGACTCCTGGGGGACTGGGCAGGGAGAGGGGGCAGCAGAATGATGACCAGCCTGGTGGCGAGGAGGGGAGCCTTCACCCCACTGCCAGGTAAGGAGGTCGGGGTCTGGGAGGCCTGAGGGTGGGGGGCTGGAGCCCCCCATCTTTCCTGCTGAACCCCAGAGACTGGAGAGGGTGAGGGCGCGGGAGGAGGGAGGCCTTGCTGTGACCTCTTCCTGGCGGGCAGCAGGAGGTGGAGGGGGCATTAATCTCGGAATCTCCTGTCACAGTTCTAGAATCTGGGAATCTCAGAACAGCCAAATGTCAGAGCAGGAAGAAATCAGATGCAGCCTGTGGCTTGGCCTCCTCGGCTCGCACGCCGGCTCTCCCGAACCCCTCTGTGCTGGACACCGTGCTCCGAGCCCCCCCACTTCATCTTGACAACAACCCGAAGGTGGGTATGCTTGTCTTCATTTTAATAGGAGGGAACTGAGGTTCAGAGATGGAAAGTGACTTGCCAGAGGTCACACAGCAATTTGGCATTAGCATTCTGTGGCAAACCCCAATCTCCCACCTAGGACTGGTGGGGTGCATTTCTGGGGGTCAAATTCCAGGCCTGGGGTGGGAGTGGGTCCAAGGTCCCTGATTAGCACCACCTGGGTCTCTTGGGGATGCCCCAGGGGGACAGCGGGCTGGCAGAATGCAGACTGCTCACCAGAGACTGCCCCAGCCCTGCCCTAGTCCTTGATCCCTCTCAGCCCTCTCAGGCCGCTCAGCCTTCTGAGAAGCTCTCAGGGCCAGGAGGTGCTGGTTCAGGAGCAGACAGAACTGGCTTCAGTCACCTCCCCTTCAGTCACCAGCTGGGTGGCCTTGTGTAAATTACTTAACCTCTCTGAGCCTCAACTTTCTCCTCTTGAAAAGCCCTACCTCCTGGGCTTTGCGTTGGGACCTCAGCCCGGGAGCAAAGTCCGTCTCAGCTCTCCTCACTGCAGTGCTGGCTGTGGCCGCTTTGCCAGTGTTTCTGGTGCCATGCGAGGGACTGGCAATCACGAAATAAATAACACGGGTTCCTGCACCAAAGAGGGGCAGGGAGTGGGAGACAGACAAATGGAGAAGCTTTGGGGTGTCTCTGAGGAGCCACCTTGATTTGCTGTGGGGCTCACTCAGGACTCATCCTCTCTGGGCTCCCCTCCCCTCCAGAACAGTCCTCTGAGGAGTCCGCCCCCAGCTTTCAGGCAAGCTTGTGCCAAAGATAAACCAGACAGGGAAGAAAAGTCCCTCCTCCCTGAGGATGAACTAGATCATGCACAGGATTCCAGCTCCTTGAAGAAAAGGCAGCACCTAAATTGCAGGTCTGGCTGACGCCCACGGGAAGCTGTAATTTCCCCGCTCTAGGCCCCGGCCCGGTCAACTTGGACAGGGAAGATGGGCGCAGCAGGGGTGGAGGCAGGGAGCCATCCAGGGCCAGGTGCCAAGGTTGGGGACTTGTTGTTCCCTGCAGGGTCGTGTGTGTGTGTGTGTGTGTATGTGTGTGTGTGTGTGTGTACTGTGCGTGTGCGCGTGCGCACAGTAGGGCTGGCTTCGGAGCTCATCAGTCTTCCCTGGGGGCACCTGATCCTATAGACTGGAAATGAGGTTCGCTCCTCTCTGGGGAGCCTGGTGCTGCTTCCCCCCTCCTGAGGCCCTGGCTTGGCTTGGCTGCCCAGCGGGGAGGCTAGACAGAGAACCTGAGGCCCCAGCACCAGCAGGTAGACAGATGGGAGGCCAGGGACCTGGGCAGAGGCAGCCGGGGCCTTAAGGGCCAGGATTTTACAGCTGCAATCTAAGAAGTGTCGATTCCGGCAGCCTGGAATCTTGACATTCTCCGATTCAAGGACACCGAGCGTAAAAGTCTAGCACTCTCCAACTCAGTTTTAAGTATCTAAAGTTCTATTTTTAGGCCTCTAAGTATGTTGGGGTTTGGGTCTGTGATCCTAATCACTCAGGAGCGGGAGGAGCAGTGGGGAGCGCTCTCAGCAGGCCGGCGGGGGCGCTGATACTTAGGCAGAGCCTCCCTGGGCCTGGGCTCAGGCTCCCCACCTGTGAAATGGGGGTGAGAGGGCTCCCAGTTCTATCCCTTTTGGTCACAGCACCTTTTGGGGGCACAGTGAGGTGGGCTGGGCTGAGGGGAGCCCCAAGTCTCTGGGTCCCAGGGGAGGCAACACCCTGCACCTGTGGTTCTTAACTGCGCTGGGACTCGGATGCGAGTTCTGAGCTCTGCCCAGTGAGAGGGCGTGCTGAGTTTCACCCGCATTTTGGGGACTCAGATCCTCTGAGTTTCACCAGGGCCCAGGGTTTCCAGTTAGAGGCCTGTGGTGTGCAGGAGTTTCTCAAATGCGCGGAGGACTTGGTCTTAGTCCATCCGGCTTCTATGATAGGATGTCACAGACCAGGTGGCGTGTGAACAGAAATGTATTTCTCGCGCACAGTTCTGGAACCTGGAAGCGTGAGATCAAGTTGCCACTTGACCCCCTGCGCCCTGGGCTGACCCCCAGCTCAAAGGGCAGGTGTCTTATGAAGCACTGTGACTCCTTGAGGTGGCAGCATCAGATGCACGGGTATCAGAAATGTTTGAACAGTGCTGCCGTGGGGGGGAGGCGCCATGTTGGCAGGGCAGATTGAGTCATCTGCTTGCTCCTTTACAGACTTTTGTGGGATGTCCCCCATGCGAAGCGACATGCCTTGCTGCTCCCCCCTGGGGTGCCCTGGTGCTGACAGGGCCTGGGTGACCACAGTCTCCATGGTGCTGGCCCTTGCCCTTTGGAGCGGGGCAAGCCTGCCTTCCACGCCACTTGAGCCGAGACCCAGCTTCCCGCCTGAGAAGCGGGGCTCCTGGCCGGCCGGGCAGCGCGCGAGCTGCCTGCACTCTGGGGGCGGGTGCTGGAGCTGGTGTGATGGGCCGTGTGCTTCCTCCTGCAGGCCGCTAGCTGAGTGCTGAGCGTGTTCCCGGGCCATGGATGTCCCAGGCTTCCCTTCGCCCGTGCCCATGACCTTGGAACCTGGCAACGCCTCCCTGGCCTGGCCCCCGGATGTCACCCTGGGAAACGGGTCGGTGGCCCCAAGTGCGGTGGGACTGGCCGTCCGCGGCATCCTGATCCCACTGGTTTACCTCGTGGTGTGCGTGGTGGGCCTGCTGGGCAACTCCCTGGTCATCTACGTGGTCCTGCGGCACACGGCCAGCCCCTCGGTCACCAACGTCTACATCCTCAACCTGGCGCTGGCCGACGAGCTCTTCATGCTGGGGCTGCCCTTCCTGGCCGCCCAGAACGCCCTGTCCTACTGGCCCTTCGGCTCCCTCATGTGCCGCCTGGTCATGGCCGTGGACGGCATCAACCAGTTCACCAGCATCTTCTGCCTCACGGTGATGAGCGTGGACCGCTACCTGGCCGTGGTGCACCCCACCCGCTCGGCCCGCTGGCGCACGGCCCCCGTGGCACGCACGGTCAGTGCTGCCGTCTGGGTGGCCTCGGCGGTGGTGGTGCTGCCGGTGGTGGTCTTCTCGGGGGTGCCCCGGGGCATGAGCACGTGCCACATGCAGTGGCCCGAGCCGGCGGCGGCCTGGCGAACCGGCTTCATCATCTACACGGCTGTGCTGGGCTTCTTCGGGCCGCTGCTGGTCATCTGCCTCTGCTACCTGCTCATTGTGGTCAAGGTGCGCTCGGCCGGGCGGCGGGTGTGGGCGCCCTCCAGCCAGCGGCGGCGGCACTCGGAGCGCAGGGTCACGCGCATGGTGGTGGCGGTGGTGGCGCTCTTTGTCCTCTGCTGGATGCCCTTCTATGTGCTCAACATCGTCAACGTCGTGTGCCCGCTGCCCGAAGAGCCCGCCTTCTTCGGCCTCTACTTCCTGGTGGTGGCGCTGCCCTACGCCAACAGCTGTGCCAACCCCATTCTCTACGGCTTCCTGTCCTACCGCTTCAAGCAGGGCTTCCGCCGTGCCCTGCTCAGGCCTTCCCGCCGCGTGCGCAGCCAGGAGCCTGCCGCGGGGCCCCCGGAGAAGACCGAGGAGGACGAGGAGGAGGAGGACGGAGAGGATGGAGAGGAGAGGGCGGGGAGGCAGGGGCAGGGGAGGGAGATGAACGGCCGGGTCAGCCAGATCACACAGCCGTGCACCAGCAGGCAGGAGCGGCCACAGAGTAGCGCGGCCAGCAAGGAGCAGAAGTTTCTACCCCAGGAGCCCGCAGCCGCAGAGAAGGCGGGTGCGCTGCACATCAGCTATCTGTAGGGGGCCGGGGGAACGCCAGGGTGGCCCGGGGACAGGGCAGAGGCTGGGGTGCACCTAAGGCATGTGGTCTGAGGCTCCAGAGGCCCACAGATGGGGTGTTTGGAGGCCTGGGGTCTCATCCCATTGCTGCCCAGTCTGGCTGTTTGACCTTGGCTAGGTCACGTTCCCTCTCTGGCCTCATGTTTCCCTCTGTGACTCAGGGATAGGCGTAATCAGCCTGCTTGGGCTCTGCCAGATGAGAAGTCTGGAAGGGCATCACCTGGGCTGAACTTCCTGAGAGGGGCCCACTAAGGGGACCGGTGCAGACTGGCCTTCCCCTTGGAAGATCAGCCTGGATCTGGTCCTCAGAGGGCTAAATCAAGGCCTGGATTTCCTGGACTCAGAGTCAGGTTCGCAGGAGAGGGACTGAGGCTCCAGGCTCACAGGAAGCCGGACGGCCTCCGATGAGAAGGCCTTACAGGGTGGGAAGGAGGCTGTGTCTGTTCAGGCCACGTGTGAGCTCACCCCAATTGCTGCAAGGCCCTGAGTCAGCTTTTCTGGACCTCAGGTCTCGCCTCAACCCAATCACCTCCAGCCGCTCGGCCCAGACGCCAGTGCCAGGACTCCTGCGCTCCTGGAGAAGAGCAAGCGTGGCAGATTTTCCAGGAAGTTGGTGGCAGTCCAGCTTCAGGGTCCCTCCCTGCTTGGCCCTTGCAAAGCCCTGGGTCTAATTTTGTACTTGCAACTTTGTATTCCATCTCTTAAAGAGGGACCCCAAATGGCATAAACCTAAGTCACCCACACCCTATCTTGGCCCCGGTTGAGAACAGCTGACCAAGTCTCAAAGCAGTTTACTTTGTATTTGTGGCTGCAAGGGGGTATTCAGGTCTTTGGGGGTACCAGCTACCTCCTCATAGGAGGACCTATCCCCATTCCTCTCCTTCTAGAGCCCAAAGCTGCCCCCCTGCCCCCATGCAGACTGGCAATGGAGAGACGTAGAGTCTAAACAGCACAGAGAGGAGGAGGAGGGAGAGAAAGAGAAGGAAAGGGAGGAGGAGGAAAAGAAGGAGCAGGAGGAAGATGGAGGACAGATCTGTTCTCTTACCTTGCAGTCGACCTTGGCCTGAGCTCAGTTGTACCATCAGTGAAACCAGGTTGCTGGGGCTGGCCCAGTCAACCCCAAGGAAGGCTGCAATCTGAATGGGAAAGCAGATGCCCTGGAAGTTACTGGTCCCGCCCCCTTGGGGGCTCATCAGTGCTGGTAAGGAGCTCTGGGCCTTGATGGAAGCTGGGGCCATTGTTGGGAAGCAGACCCTGGTTCCCTGGAGAGGTTGGAAGGAGTGGCGGGTGGCGGGTTGGGAAGCAGGCTTCCCCTTCCTTTAGATTCTCCTGGAGCTACAAATCCAACGGTCCAGGGAAGACAGACAAAAGGAGGCTGGAGTAGGACTGTAAGGAGAGTCACTGTCTAGGGCTGGACCTGGGCCCCCCTGCATCCCTCCCAGAGATGGCCCCCTAAACCCACGGTGAGACAGGACCTGGGTGTTTGGACCTCAGGCTAGTCCGCTGGCCCCCACCCTGCAGAAGGCAGGGGTCCTCAGGGAAAGCACATGAGCCACAAGCTGGGAGACCTGGATCTTCAACTCACCTCAGCATCCTGGCAAGCCTTGACTTCCCTGGGCCTCAGTTTCCCCATCATAAAATGGAAGTGGTTGTCCCAACTTGTCCGCCTCTGGAGATTTGGGAACTTAAAAGAGTTATGTTGGGTAAATTGTCACCAGTACTGCAAGTAGGGGTGGGGTGTATATGGTTATAAAGGGGGGTGGCCCCCTGCCAAGCTTGGCCTACACGTCGCTTCTCCTTCAAGTGGCCTGTCTGTCTCTAGCTCTTGGGGGTGAAGACAGTGCAGGACATGAGAAATGGGGGCTTGGGGGTCGAGGCCAGGGACCAGGGAGGCAGGGTTTGGAGGAGTATAGACCTCCCAGGGGGATGGAAGTTCACAAAACCAGAGCTGGCATGGAGGCTGGAGACCCAGCCCTGGGGAAGCTGGGGTCAGACGGCTGAAGGCCTGGGCTGGCATTCGGCATTTCCTGGTTGACCCTACCTTCCTGATTCCTGGGTGCAGGGTGCAGGAAGACCCTGAGGGAAATCCTGTGCTGCTTCTGCCCCAGCTCTTGTCTATAAAGATGGGGACACGAGACATGGCCACGGCCTGGGCCTCTGCCAGGCATTGTGTCTGGATTCGTGGTGTGTGTGTGTGTGTGTGTGTGTGTGTGTGTGTGCACGTGCGTGCGTGCGTGCGCTGACTTCACCTCTATCGGGATGCTTCCTCTGTACCTCTGCCAGCTCTGTGTGCCCAGGTCCCTTTGTATGTGGCTCCCAAGTCCCTCTGGGAGGCATGAAAGTCGCCCCAGCAGGTCTCAGCCTACATCCTTACAGATCTCAATGCAAAAGCAGCACATGCATTTTCTTCCAGAGACCAAATAGCAAATCTCACGGAAGAAAGCTGATTGGTTCCGACTGAATCACATGATGGCATCTTGGGCCAATCGCCAAAGACAAGGTGATGGAGTGCTGCGATTGGTCACGTGCCTGTCCTTTCAACCAGAGACAAGGTGGGGCACTGTGATGGACAGTACGGCCTGACCAATGGTGTAGGGGTGGGGTCGGTGACTGACCAATGGCAAGGGGGAGGGAGCCAATCAGAAGCAGCAGGGGCTGGGCGTGTGTCTGAGCTAATGCAGGGTGCATGTAGTAGGCGCTCAAGGCGTCTTGGCCGGAGCCACGACGGTACTGGGGCCTTAACACCAAGGGCCTGCTGTGTTGTGGCAAGTGCTTATGGGGTGGGAGTAGAGGGACTGCCGGGTGCTGGGTGTTGCCTGGGCGGCCAGGGTTCTGTCTGGACCCCACAGCCTGGACTTCCCCACCACATCGAGGGCGCCTGTGTACTCTCCCGTGCACATGTGTATGTGGCCGTCAGACTTACCGGGGCTGTGACTGAGGCATCTTTATTCCCAGGATCTGATCCTTCATTAAATTATTGGAATAAATGGATAAATAAATGAGTGGGGGAGTTCCACCTCACAAGTCGGTGAGACCCCCCATTGTGATTCTATCCTCCCTTGTGTTGCAACAGTGGTGACTGAATCAATGGGGAAGGAGGAGAGTTGGGAAGACAGAAGGCGCTTGGAGGGGTTTAGGGGCTGGCCCCTGTAGTTTCAGGGACCAGGGGGGTTGTAGGCTAAGGGTAGACTCTGGGTTTGCCGAGAGGGGTGGTGGTGACCCTCCTGGCTGATGCCTCTTCTCCAAACATCCAAGCTGCTCAGACCCAAGGCCTTACCTTGAACTTGTCTCTCAGAGACAGTTGCCAGGCAACAGCCCATGGCCACCATCTCTGGACCAGGACTGCATGCGTCAGCCTCAGCCTCAGCAGAGCGAAGCTGGAGCAGGGAGGTGAAGGCCCCACAGCTTCAGCGCCTCCTCACCCACAAAGGAGCGGGGGAGATGGGTGGAGACCACTGTTCCTCGGGGAGGTGACAGCTTGGGTTCCACAGGATGCCGGATGCAGAAGGAGACTAGAGACAGCGAGAAACCTAGGCTGTGACGTGAGGGAGCGCTCTGGGGGGGGGCCGAGGCCGTGGTCCGGCCCCAGTGTGCTTCCTGTCACTGGCCAGCCCTGGACAGACTCCCTGAAAGTCTATTGGGCGACCGGGTGGGGAAATGCATTCCCCAAAGTTGCTGGACCCAAAGGCATGTTGCCACAAACCTGTGCAACCTTGGGCCAAGCACGCCGCCTCTCTGGTCACAGCTGTTTCACTTAACAGAGACCTCCCGGAGCACTGATGGGGTGCAAGGCCGCGACACTGGGCGGGGAGCCCCGTCAGGCAGAACGACATGGCTCACAGCTGCCACACCAGTGACCGTCTTACTAGCTGGTGTGGGAGGAAAGTGCAGTTTGCTCTGGGGGACCTCGTGGGGTGAGAGGGTTTCAAGGAGGGCAGAGGCGTGAGGGTGCCAGACAGCGGGGCCTGGTTATGCTAAGGCCTAGCAGCTGGAGGAAGGCAGCGAAGGAGAGGAGAGGCCTAATTCAGACAAATGCTGATGTCAGACATGGATTCCTGGCGGGGGTGAATCGTCCCCCCATTCATATGTGAAAGCCCTCACCTCCGGCATCTCCCAAGGCGCCCTCATTTGGAAACAGGGGGGTCTGCAGGTATGAGCAGTAAGATGAGGGTCTATTGGAGTAGAGGGGACAGCTAACCCAGGGTACTGGCCAGAAAGTGGGGATCTGAACACAGATGCGAGCCCAGGGAAAATATCAGGGTGACCCTCTACCCCCCACAGACCACAGAGGTCGCCAGCAAACGCCAGAAGCCAGACAGAGCTTTCCCTCCTGCCCTCAGGGGAAGCAGCTCTGCCTTCGCCTTGGTCTGACTTCCGTCTCCAGAGCTGACACAACGCAGCCATGTTGCTTAAACACTGCTCTGTGGTCCTTTGTTACTCAGCTCTAGTGATGATTACAGTTCCCCAGCCACAGCCCTTCCTCCCCTGGGTCTCAGGAGGACCCTGATTGGCCTGTTCAGCCTTTCATTCAACAAGAGTTTACTGGGCAGTGCCAATCACAAAAAGCTGGAGGCAGAGAAGCACAGGGCCCAGCTCTCAGGAGCCAAGATAAGAGATTAAACAGGCAGGGCCTCCCTGGTGGCGCAGTGGGTTAAGTCTCAGCACTATGAAGCTACCGCAGCAACTTAAGCACGAGTTCAATCCCTGGCCAGGGAGCTTTCCACATGGTGCAGCAGACCTCTCCTGTCTCACCCGCTGCTCCCCTCAACAGTGTATTTCGGTGGATCTGCCTGTTCTGCTCCCCACTCTTTCTCTGGTGAATCCTCTCACCTCCTGCACTCTGCCCTACACGCCCCCCCCCCCAAAGACAGTGAAAATCTGGGGGATAAAAAAATACATATATATTCCCCATCACATAAGACCAGATCTTTTTTGGTTGGAATAGGATGCTTTGGAAAGAAAGAACAAACATTCTGGTCATCAAAAATAGTCACTTCCTGGGCCCCCCTGATGGCACAAGGGTTAAGTCTCAGCACTGTCAAGCAATTGCCAGACACTATAGCACGAGTTCGATCCCTGGCCAGGGAGCTTCCCACATGGCGCAGCAGACCTCTCTGTCTTGCCCGCTGCTCCCCTCAGCAGTGTACTTCAGTCAATCTGCCTGTTTCACTCCCTGCTCTGTCTCTGGTGATTCCTCTTGCCTCCCCCACACCTCTGGTCTACACCCCAGCTCTTGTATGCATAAATAAATAAATGTTTTTAAAAAACAGAGATTAAACAGGCAGCTTAATGCCCTGGCTCTGGACCTGCTGGGCCTTGAATCCCAGCTCGTGCCTTCATTTACTCTTCTGTGTCCCTGAATCCCAGCTGGTGCCTTCACTCGCTGTTTGACCTTGAACTAGTTCATTTACTCTTCTGTGTCCCTCATCATCTCTTAGATGAGGATGAAAGTAGATACCTCTATGTCAGGAGATTTAAATCAATGAATACTGATAAACAGCTTAGAACAGTGCCTGGTGCCCACAGGTGCTGTGTGTTAAGTAAATTCAAGATGGGCTTGAACAGAAACAAAACCCCGCCCCAGGAGGGGGTGGGGGTCTCCGCAGGGGGTCACCTCCCGTGGCGTGTAAGAGATTGTACCAGGGAAGGAAGCAGGGAAGATGGTCTAGGTTGTGACAACAGCTCTGATATCCATTTTATAGCTGAAGACAGTGATGTGAGGCCAGGATGGACCTGCCTGGGGCCACAGTTCCAGAGGCAGGACCAAGACACCATGTTTTTCCAGCCTCCAGTCAGCGTCTATAGTTTTTGAGAACTGTGAAGACGAAGGCCAGGGTCACAGAGACAGCGCTGCGGGTGGAGGGCTCTGAGGCCGCAGGGCGGTGACAGACAAAGCCTCAGGCAAGACACAACAGGCATAGGGGGCAGCCCAGGCCCCAGGGGAGCCCAGTCACCAACCAGATGTCCAGCTGCCCTGAACCTCAGCAGGCCTGCCTGCCAGGCTAGGCCAGTTGCACATGGGGGGACTGAAGGCACACTCAGGCACACGTGTGTGCATGGAGAGCAAAGCCAGCCTTTTTGCAGGCCCAGAGAAAGTACCAGTCAGACATGGCATTCTTCGGGGTCCCAGACACCTCAGTCCTGGCTCCTACAGCCTGGGGAAGCCTGTAGGGAGCCCATGTCCTCCACAGCCATCTTGTTGCAGACCTGGCATGGACCGTGGCCTCCCAGTCCGGCCACTCTTTGACCAGGAAACATGTCAATATTTGCACAGGGGACGTGCTGGCAAACCCGCACCCGGTCAACACAGCCAGAGCCTGCTTCTTTCTCCATCTGGAAGGGGAGCGGATGTCTCCAGGCTCTGGGCTTCTGGCTGCCTGTCAGACAGGGTGGGCCTGCCCTCCTTTCTGGTCATAATAAATTGCAGCCATTGCCCAGACAACAGAGCAAACACACAATGCCCTTGGGTGACAGTGGCAGTCAGCTCTGGGCTGCACAATCAGGTTTGAACTCCAGCGGTTCCTCTTCTTGGCTCTTGTGAGCCTCTGAAGCAGCCTCCGCACCTCTTGGAGCCGGTTTGCTCATCTGTAAAATGGGCTCCATCCTGCCCGTCACAGGTCTGTTTCAGGAGTTGGGGACCCCCTATGGACTCAGACCAAGGCCAGCGCTGTGCTCTGTTCCCGGCAGGGGGCGCCGTGGGACTTTCCCAATGCAGCCGCTCCGCTCGGCTGGAATCGGCTCTGTTCGGCCACAGCTGGGCTCTGCTCGGATACACTCGGCCAGAGTCGGCTCTGCTCGGCATGTTTGTTTCCGCTGGCCTCGGTGCGGAGCTGGGCGCGAAGGCCTCCCCCGGCGCCGCTGCGGCCTCTCCTTCCCCGCTCGAGTCCGTCTTCCGGGGTAGAGTACCCTAGGGCCGAGCCGTCGCGGCCCTCGGGTGCTCACCTACTGGGGTTCCCCGCAGCGGGGGTCGGGTTTGGCCGAGGCCTGGTGGGTGCGGAGGATGCTGCGAAAGAGGCCAGCCGGGGCGGCCAGCAGCCTTGCTTCAGGGCTTGAACCGAAGCGGCTGGATCCGGGATCGGGGAAGTGCTCCCCTCACGTCTACGGAAGGAAAAGGGGAATTTGGCGCTGGCCTCCCACGCGCCGCGTGGCCCCCTCATCCTGGCTCAGCGCTAGTCGTCTCTGCGCCTGTTTACCTGAGCCTCAGTTTCCCCTTCTAAACGATTAACGGGTCCCAGTTGGGGGAGGGGGTCGGCAGAGGGGCTGGGGTGGCGCTGGTTGTTTTCTTATCTGGATCGCGGGGTTTAGTTTCTGCTTCTGAAAAATGAACTTAAACTCTCCTAATTCGGATTAAGACCCTCGGGATCTGACATGGGTTGCTGCAAGCCCAGGCTGGAGAAACTGAGTCCTGAGAGCGAAATTGACCCCCGGCGACCCAGCCTGTAGGACTTCATCAGAGACTGCCCAGGACGACATTGTGCCTCCTCCCCCCTCCCCCCCACAACAGCCTGCTTTCGAGAAGGGGGTCCTGGGGGACCCTCTGCCTGCTTTGCGGGGAGTGGGGCTTAGAGGCGGAAAAGCGTGCCCAGGGGGTCCAGGCAGCCCCTAGCGTGCTTAGGTGGGCCCCTCATCAGCCCCTTGCCCTCCCCTCTGCGGGTCCGTAAGAAGGGGATGGGACCTGTGGGGGGACCCTCTTGGGGTGCAGGGTCTGCTGGGGCATCGCAGGCCGCCGCGAGGTGGCGCTCAAGACCTCCTTGGTGTCGCTTTTAATTCTTACTGTCCTTGAGCACTATCCGATTCGTGCCTTGCCATTAAAGCCAGTCATCATGTTTTCTCTTTTGTGTCATTTTTTTTTGACAGGCACACGTTTTATCCTTTTAAATACATGAAGGGTGCCAGGCGCTTTGTGAGCATGGACTAAATGTCACTGTTTTCATATAGCACATCCTAGAATAGCTTTTCCTGGTCCTTTCATTATAATGTTGATGGGGGAAAAAAAACCACCAAAAACCTGCCGAAATAGAAATAAATGGGGTTATCCTAGGACTTGTTCCGAGATACACCATTTCACTTAAAATTGCCATTTCCCTGAACCTGCGGGTCCCCATTAAGTGAGGACTTACTTGCCTTCTCCCCAGGGCTGTAAGTTGTGTGGTTCTGAGGGTCAGTCTGTCTGTACCTCCTCTTCCTCATGGGCAATATGGGGCTAACACTGGGCCTGCCTAGGGCGAGGGAGTTAGTACCTACAGACCTCGACTCGGGCCTGGTAGGAGTAAGCACTGTTTTCTGTGGGCAAGGGGTGGCTGGGCATGCTTGGCTCAGGTCCGGGTCTCTGACCTTGGTGACAAGGGTCGGCCTTTGCTAATAGGGGTCGTTGCAGAGCAAAGAGTGGCCTCCTGAACCTGCCGATGTCCTGGGTCCCAGGGCGTCCAGGCTGGGCATGCGTGAGGGGGGCATGCACTCACCAGACCCCACATTTAACCAGGGGAAGCAGCGCCAGCTGGTTCCTCCACTGGGGTCCCACCGGGACGCTCAGATAGTCTTGGCTGCCTCCTGCTCTCTGGCCCAGGGACAACAAGGCCGCAAGCCGGGAGACGTGTCCAAGGTCACACAGCTGGAGGAGCTGGGGCTGAGACATAACCCAGTTCTGGCTGCCTCACAGCCGGAGCTTTGTCTCTGAGCTGCCTGGCCAGTTGGGGAGACCCTCAGAATGGCTGGAGACAGGGGGTGATGCCCAGATGGAGGAACTTTAGGCATGTTGAAAGAGAACAGGAGGAAAAATAATGATGAAGTTTCATGTTCTTGAGTCTGCCCTACCCCCCAGCCAGCCAACCTGGACTGAAGGGGGGCAGGGGACTTTTTTCTGGGGCATAGGCACGGCTGGGAGCCAACGGAGCTGCCTGGAACCTGGAGTCCTCGAGCTTTCTCAGGCCTCAGCCTGTGGCCCTATGAAGGGGGGAGCAGCCTCCTTTGCAGAGGGGACATTGAGAGCCACAGGGCAGGGTGTGTGATGGGCCCTGGACAGGCCACTCTGTGCAGCAGCCTGCCCCACCCCCAGCCTTAGTCCCCTCCCTCTCCTCTTTGTTCGCAGGCAGTTTTCTCAGCCAGAGGCTCCAGGCCGGAGCTGTCTCCCCTGAGGCTCTGCTGACTCAGCCCTTTCCGTGGTAGTGCAGCCTGGAAGGACTGAGGGGTGGCTCCCCACCTCCTCCTGGTCTGCAGCCCTGGCTCTGGGCCTTGGGAATGCTGCCTGGGGCAGGGCCACGTAGAGGACACGCCAGGGTGGACCTGAGGCTTTCCGTGGCCCCTGCTAGGAGTGGGGGCTCCCAGTGGGCTGGGGGAGTGGGTGGGAAAGTGTGCAAGGCTGGAGGTTGGGAGAGCCCAGTTCTAGTGCCAGCTTGGACTCCAGCCTGTCCTGCGGCCTTGAGCCAGAGAGGTGGGCTCCGGGGTCACAGTCTTCCCCCTAATCAGCTGGAGGAACTGTATTAGCTCATCGCCAGGGACCTTCCAGGCCTGGTGCTTTGCTCTTTGATTCTCCCCCAAACTAATAGGAAAGCTGAGGTCCAGTGATAAGCCCTGGTCAAGGACACAACCCCCCCTTCTGTCTCCCCCACTTCTCCCCACACCTCAGGGGCTGTCCACCTTCACACTTTGCCCAGCTGTTCGTGGGGACTGGAGTTTGGCACCCAAGGCCCCAGGTTTCAGTCCATCCCCCTCACATCTCTGCATTCTGCTCCCCCCTCAATGTGAGAGGGTCCCCACCTCCCCCCACAGGACAGCCCCTGAACTCCAGCATTCCCCGCCCCCCACGCATGGCTCTGCTGTGCTCTTGTGGCCAACAGGTGGGATGGGACCCTTCCACGGGAGTCACCTCAGCCCGACCCTTGCTCCCCCTCTGAAGGCCGAAGTAGGATTCCTTGAAATAACAGACGCCAACCCTCTTTGGGTCCCAAAAGCCCCTGCAAAGATGCGGTCTGGCCCAGGCAGTAAATCCTCAACAAATGCTGATTGCGAGGTGCTGGAGGGCTAGGCAGCTTTGCACAGGGGTCTCTGACCCCTGAGAGCTGGGGCTGCAGGCTTTGCAAAACCTCCCACATCCTATCCTGGAGGCAACTGAAGCAGGACCTGTGAGGCCAAGGCCTCAGCGCCAGTGGCCTCCTGTGAACTCTAGGCCAGGAGGATGAATCAGTCCCGGAATTCCAGGCAGGGCGGGAGGGCTGGGTGCCTGCTGGGAGCTGGGTCTGGACTGGCGGCCACCTTCCAGGAGCCTGGCAGGGGACTGGGCAGGTATAAAGGGAATGAAGGCCTTTTGTTTTTACATGGGGGAGAATTCATTCAAGGACCTGAGCTTGTTATTGGACATAAAGTCAGTTGTTTCCAAGAGCCTACAGGAGACGCAAAGTGAGGACTTGCGCCTTCTCCCCCCACCCCCAGAGCCTCCCTGCCCCGGAGGCCTGCATGGGGCTGGGGCTGCCCCAACGGACACTAGCATCCAAGTCACTGGTCAGTGAGTAGCAGGGCCAGGATTTGAACCTGTGACTGCAGGGCTGGTATCTGCGCCTCTCCTGCCTCTGGGACTCTTGAACTCAGGCTGGAGGCCCCTGGTAGCTGGGGTTCCAGTGCTGCTACCCCTTCAGGGCCGCCAGTCCATCCCGCATATCTAGGGGTCTCGGAACCCTTCGTGCTACTTGTGAATCCAGCAGCGCCCACTGGACCATCAAAGGGTTAAGGGAATCCTCGCTCCCTTGATCTCCACAGAACCCAGCGGCTGGAGGGGAGGGAACAGGCGAGGGGAAGTGGGAAGCCAGCTTGGGCTCCCTCCGCCCTCCCTCCGCCCAGCCTCCATCCCTTCTCCCTCCCTCCTGCCTCAGCTGAGCCTGGGGGTCTGGGCCAGCGAGGACTTATTATCACAGACATGGGCCGAGGATCCAGAGGTGGCCCAGAGGCCCGGGGCCAGTGAAGTGCTTTGGAGGCCACGGGACGCACAGGGTGAGTGATGGGGGGGCGCCGCTGGGGCCACAGCGCCCAGGAGGCTGAGGTCAGAGCCTGGGATCCTTTCCTGGCCAGCCCAGGCCCTGCTCTCCCCAGCAAATCCCTCCAGGCTCTCCCCTCCCCCCTCCTGCTGACTGAGACTTTAGTAGCTGGTGCTGGGCTGGGCAGGCCCCTGCGGACTCACACCCACTTAGCTCTGCAGGACCAGCCTCCTCCCTCCCCGCTAGAGGCTGCAGGGACCCCAGATTCCCAGGCTGGCGTGGCCCCTCACACCTGATGGCCGCCGGGCAGCCCCTGGCCCCGGATGGTCGATGGTCGGCTGTGGTTATGGTCACTCCTTAAAGTGGCCTTGCTTCCTGTGTCCTGCTCCTGTCGCAGTCTGTGGCTCAGAACTTCTGGCTCCCTCCTGGCGAGGCTCAGTAGAAACGGCCCAGCTGTGCCAGTCCTGGGGGGAAGTTCTGCTCTTCCTCTGGGAAGAGGTCCAGGTTAGGCAGAAGAAGGAACAAACTTTTTATTGAGTCTTTTATGAGTCAGGCACTTTGCCTGCACTTCTGAAGTCTTTCACAGGTCGGCATTTTCTCTGCACTTGGATCCTTTCATATAAACCAGGAGGGAGATAAAGGCAAGGGACAGGAAGCCCAGAGAGGTTAAGCTGCTAACCCTAGGTCACACAGCTTGTAATCTCTTGGAATCTCAGATCTCAGACTTGAAGGCCTCCCTTTTTCTCATGAGGTCACATCTATGGTCAGAAAAAGAGGGGATTTTTGTTCTCAAAACACCGGGACCTGTCACTTACAGATAGGAGGTGAGAATGTTCCCCCCTTGCACATAAGAGGTGAGAATGTTGACTGCTGAGGATTTAACCAAGAGACTAGAGGAGTGTGGGCAGGGGGGCGCTGGGAGGGGTCACCTCCAGGAGAAGGGGGGTCTCGCTCTGGAGACTGCCTGTCCACCCCTCCCACTTCTGGCTGGGGGAGGGAGGGGGAAGGGCTCCTGCCCCTTTAAGATCTAGCTCAGTGCTCAGCTGAGTTAGGGTGGCAGGCAAAAAAAAGAGTAATAATGTATTAACCACAGAAAAATATTTTTGAATTATACTAAATGTTAAAGGAGAACAAAAAGGAAATAAACAAAGAAACGCCAGAAGTGTAAAAACCAGTCTGGTTTCAAAAGCCGAGTTTCTGATCCTGCGATAACCGGCGCCAGCCCCCAAACACTGCCACCACCTCAAAGGCCGCTGCCTGGCTTCCTGCCCACCGCCCCGCCTGCATCCAGCCTGCTGTCCAGGCTGCTTCCTGCCCCTCTCCTGGATCCCTGCTTGGCCAAGGTCAACCCCAGATTTCCGTAAATGCTGGGACTTCTCTGAGCCTTTCCTTCCAGTTTCCCAGCTTGGCAGCTGGTTGGCAGGTCTCTGCCAATGGGTGCACCGCCTCCCGCCTCCTAGTAAACTCGCTTTCTGCGCGCACCTTCCCGTAGGGCTGCGGGCAGGTTGGGTGGTGTAGGTTGTTGATTGCACAAAGACACCAGAGGGAAGGTGGGCTGACTCCAGCCCTTGCCAAGCTCCCCTCCCCCCAAAGGGACTTCTTTATGTGGTGGTTTCTGATTTGTTTGTGTGGAGGGGTGCCTCTTCCGCCTAGCACAGAGTGGAGGTCAGCCATGGCCTTGGGGAGCCCAGCCCCTACTTCTGTTCTCCGTGCTATGGCAGACCCATCTATGGCAGACCCATCGCCACCCGGCGCTTCTCAGATGCACATTGCCTCCTGTCTGTGGGGGTACTTCCCTAGCTCCCCGGAGGAGACCCCCGTGTGCCACAGCCACACGGGCTCAACCCGTGTCCCCTCGCCTGGAGAATGAGCCCAGAATTCTTCACGCTGTCCCCGGCCACTAACCTCCCTCACGCTGCACTGCTTGTTGGAGACGCTGCGTCAGTGGCAGGAGAGTCAGCCAGGGGAGGCGGGCGGCGGGCAGCGTTTTGCTGTCACATCGGTTAGGACACAGGGCAGCCAGCCTGGTCCTCACCCACCCCAGCCCAGGCCCGCTGGACCCTCTTCTGTTGGCCCCTGGCCTGGGCTCCGGGAGACTCAGCCACCATGGCTTGTTCTGCCCAATCGCTTGGTGACCTCGGACAACGTGCTTCTGGGGTCTGCCTCAGGCTTCCTGTTGATTAAATGGGGGCACTGGCACCCCCCTGCGGCCCTTGGCAGCGCACTTGGTGCCGCACCCACGCTGGGCCTGGCGCCTGGGAACGCCAAGTGAAATGTGCTCCTGCCTCTCCTTTCAGGTCCGGTCGCCGTGGGGATGGCTGTCCCTGGCCTGCCCTGGGCGCTTCTCCTGCTCCCTCTCTTGGTGCTTGGGGTCCCCACCGAGGAGCCCAGCTCTGGGGAAGTGGTGGCCTCTGGTCCTCCTGGGCGCTGCCGACGGTGCTGTGACCCCGAGGAGCTCCTGGCCCCCGCCGACGCGGCAGATGCATCCCCGGCCTCTCCGGCGGCCCTTCCCTACGTGCTGCCCGAGGTCAGGCCCTACATTAACATCACCATCCTGAAGGGTGAGGACCCCACGGGGCCCGGGCGGGGCTCACCTGATGGGGACAGGGGGCCTGATGTGTTTAGGGAGCAGGGACGAGGCGGGGAGCTAAAGGGAAAGCGGGGGCCACCTGAGACTCGGGCTGGTCTTCTCAGTGAGGTGAGCAGGACGGAGGGGCTGGCCAGACTCAGCGCCCGAATGGGTGCCCTTTTGTCTCCTGGAGGGAAGGCGGCAGGGAAGCGGGTGCGAGGAGGAGACCCATGGGGGCTGCTAGGGCCGCCAGGCGAGAGCTGGCTGTGCTGGGAAGCTGCAGGCAGGTGCGTGCCGTGCTGCAGCTGGGGAGGGGGATTTCCCACTGTCCGGGGAGACCCAGCATCTGTGTCTGAAGTCACCACAGGCCACCCCGCCCCATGCCAGGGGCCGGCTCTGGTGGACAAGGGTGTTTCTCTCAGTTCCTCCTCTGGGTCAGAGGTGCCAGATGCTCCTCGCTACCAACACTGCCACAGGAGGGCAGGGGCCCTGCCCTTCTGCTCCTGAGCTGTGTGGCCCTCGGTGAGACACTGCAGTGTGCCCACGACATGCTGGCTCCTTCTGTGGCCTGGGCAGAGGCAGAACCTTCTGCAGATGGGCAGAGCCTGGTGCCCACTCTGACTTCTCCCCTGATTTATTTATTGATACACATAAGCTGGGGTACAGGCCAGAGGCGTGGGGCGGTGAGAGGGTTCACCAGAGACAGAGCGGGGAGCAGAACAGGCAGATCAGAAATACACTGCTGAGGGGAGCAGCGGGCGAGGCAGGAGAGGTTTGCCGCGCCATGTGGGATTCTCCCCCTCCGGGCGTCGAACCCGCATCCTGCGCTGCCGACAGCTCCGCAGTGCAGCGCTCAACCGCTGCGCCACCAGGGAGGCCCTGACTTCTCCCCTTCTTGCCCCCACAGGTGACAAAGGGGACCGAGGCCTGCTGGGCACACCTGGAAAGCTGGGCAGGGAGGGCCCCCGGGGGGAGCGGGGACCGCAGGGCAGCAAGGGCGCCAAGGGGCAGGCAGGCAGCCCCGGCAGCCCGTGCCAGACGCGCTCCTCCGCCTTCTCGGTGGGCCGCAAGACGGCCCTGCACAGCAGCGAGGGCTTCCAGCCACTGCTCTTCGACACGGTCTTCGTGAACCCCGACGGCCACTTCGACATGGCCGCGGGCCGCTTTGTCGCCCCGCTGCGGGGGCTCTACTTCTTCAGCCTCAACGTGCACAGCTGGAACTTCAAGGAGACGTACGTGCACGTGGTGCACAACGAGGCAGCTGCCGTCATCCTGTACGCCCAGCCCAGCGACCGCAGCATCATGCAGAGCCAGAGCGTGATGCTGGCCCTGGCGCCCGGCGACCGCGTCTGGGTGCGGCTCTTCAAGCGCGAGCGGGAGAACGCCGTCTACAGCGACGACGTGGACACCTACATCACCTTCAGCGGCCACCTCATCAAGCCCGAGGAGGACTAGCGCCTCCAGGGTCCCCGGCTGGGGCTGCCCCTCGTTAGCGGGGCCGGGATCTGGCATTCTGGGTCGCGCATCTCTTCTTCCCTTGCCCATCTGTTTCTCTCTCCTCTCTAGGCTGTGCTTTAAACCTCCTAACCTACAGGTTCTAGAACTTTCCCCACCTTTCAGACCGGTGCTTCTCAGATTGGAAGGTGCTCACAAATCACCAGGGGGTCTTGTTAAAACGCAGAGCGGTTGTGGAGGGGCCCAGGAGCCTGTGTTTCTAACCAGGTTACGGATCTTGCACAGCATTCTGGGGCCCTCTGAACATTCTGGAATTCTCCAAGTGTTCTAGAATCCTGCCAGCATCCTGCTGTTCCCTTGGCCCATTGGACACCCCTCTTCTGTGCTGTTGCTCCTTCCCCTCGCACTCCCCTCTGCGGCCCCACTTGTGTAACCACACTCCATACAAATTCACGAAACACACTGCGGGGAGCGGGGCCGCGAGCCTGCCCTCGGGCGCACCCAGTCCAGCCGGGGCGTGCAGACCAGAGAGATGCATGGGTCCTTTCTCACAAGTCTGCATGCAGGCGTTCAGTGCTGCGGCCTCACGGCCCACCACCCCCAAGGCTGGTGGGCTGGGGGCGACTTGTGGGGGGCCCCCTGCCCTCTCCTCGCCTTTCTGATGTGCCCGTCGGTAAGACCAACCCCGAGGGAACTTGGGCAGGGCCAGGGTGCTGTGAGGGGAGGACCTGGAGGCATTTGGGGGGTAGTGGTGGTCCCTGGGGAAGGGTGCCCAGATCGCAGCTCCCACACAGTGGCCCCAGGGAAGGCCTCTCACTTCCTCCCAGCCTCTTCCTGGGACTGTCAGGGCCTGGCTCAGCCTGCCGAGGCCTCTGGGCCTCAGCCCTCCAGCCCCCCAGCACTGTCAGCCCTGAAGTCTGTGCCCGGGATGCTCTGGCTCTCCTGACCCCCCTCTCCAGCCCAGCGCCCCTGGCGCTCAGGCTTTGTTAAGGTGCTGAGGCCTGGTGGGCAGCTTCCCCCAGCAGAGCCTCCTCTGATCTGGTGCTGCCTTCACAAATGCCGTGGGGTATGGGGCCTGGGGTGGGGGCACCAGACTTAGGGCCCTCAGCAGGTCTGGGGAGCTGAAGCGGGCGGCATTCAGGTCATTCGGGAATTCCCCTCGGAACCATGCAGCCAAGAGCGGCCCCGGGGGAGGCCAGGACTAAGGAAGGGACTTCGGGCCTGAGGTCCCTTCCTGCTCCTGGGGCAGCGCAGCCTGACTGCCCTGGCCTTCTCGCCCCGACTCCAAGGTCCGAAACTCTCCCTGGAGAGATGGCTGCCACCCACTGGTGCTTATGCGCACTCCGGGGCAGATGGGTCCTGGTGGTGCTCTCTGGTGCTCACTCGCAGCCGCGGGACTCGGGGCTGCATGGCTGGGGCTGGGGACCGGACCTGACCAAGAGTCCAGCCACCCCGCCCGGCTCGCCCCTGCCCTGCTTGTCCAGCATGATTAAAGGTTGCTGTGTCTTCCCGGTGACTCCGCTGCTTCTTTCTGCTCAGCTCCCTTCGCCCACCTTGGGGGGACAGCCGGTTCTGGTTGCACTGGGTTCAGATCTGGGGTTCCTCGTGTGCGAAGAATCCAGCCGCCTCCGTCACTCTGGCAGCGGATGCGCCCAGGAGCCAGCCCAGAGTCTGCTGTGCGCGTGTGGCTGTGGCTTCGGGAAGGTCCCCACCTCTCTGAGCCTCAGTTCCCCTGTCTGTGAAATGGGGATGATGATAATTAACCCGATCAGGTGGCCAGTAGGGTTGGATGAGAGGTTGCCCAGTGGGTGCTGCTGTCATCCTTTGAACACACCTATGAGCACCTACTGTGTGCTGGGTTACCCCCAGGTATAGTGGGAGCACAATGTGTCACCTGCCTTTGCTCCAGGCACGTCTGGCCCTGGTTCAGAGGGCAGCTCTGAATGGTCGGGGTCCTCTTTTCCCAGGGAACCCCTGTTCCTGACATGGTGACATCTCTTCCTTGGGGATAAGAGCCACTAGATCTTTGCAGAAGCTCCCAACAGGCCAGGTCTTGGGGAGGTTTGGGCAGGTGGAGGCCCCTTGTCTGCTGCCAGGTCTCTGGGGGCAATGTCTGCTGTGCGCGATCCTGGTGATTCCAGGCTGGCAGCCTCCCCACCCACCCAGGCAATCCCTCAGTTACATATTTTGAAAATTACATTTCCTTCTTGAAATGTTAGGCATCAAGAAAGGGAGTAGAGCAAAGGACCCAGGAGAAGAAGCAGCCCTGTGAAGTGGCAAATATCCAGGATGGAAATCAGGGTCCCTCACTCTGCTTTGCCTGATTGGTACCTGGGGCACAAAGTTGGGGAAAGGATAATCAGACAGGATTCTGAGTTGAAAGCAGGGGCAGATCTGGTGCCAGTGACTGAGTTTGGCCTTGTCTCTGGTGGCCTAGTGGCTGACTGGTGGGCCAGTCGATTGTAGGGGCATGGGTAGGGTGTGTCTGGAAGTCCTCAGCTTTCCTGGGAAGAAGAGCTATATGGAGCTCCTTCCTCTGTCATGTGAGAGTATGGGGAGGAGAGTGGAGGATTCTGAGGAGGGTGGTCTGCAAAAGCTCCTTAGGGGTAGGGCACATTTGAGCAGGGCTTTGGAGGATGAATAGGAGTTTGAAAAGTTTTAACCATATGGTGAAATGAAAGGGTTGTTGTTGTTGGGGCAATGCTGTGTTCTGGGTGTGAGAGAGATGAGTATAGTAGAGGGGTGTTGGAAAGGAGGGAGGAGAGAGAGAGAGAGAGAGAGAGAGAGAGAGAGAGAGAGAGAGAGAGAGAGAGAGAGAGAGAGAGAGGATGTGGTGGGGACTGGAAAGGTAGGGCGCAGCCATGAGAGGCCCTGAATGTCAGGTGAAGTGTAGACTTACCTCCTAGATGCTGGGCCACTGCTGGAGGTGTCTGAACTGCACGGTTACCGGTTAAAGCTGGCAGAGGTGGAGACTGCAGGCTGTGGGGAGCCTGTGCTCCAGAGGTGGAACTGGGAAGTCCAGGAACTGGGTGAACTGTGGGCGCCATACTGGAGGAGAGGCCTGGGTCTCCCTGGTCTTTGAAGGAGGTGAGAGATTTAATAGCAGAAGGGCAGCCAAGAGGGGTGTCTGGCTTGGACAAAGGTGTGTGTGGATCTATGGCTCCTACAAGACCTTTCTCTGGCAGCAGGAGGAAGGCAAGCCTGGGTACAGCAGGTGGGCCAGCCCTAACCAGGGCCAGGGAATGTCACAACTGCTCCAGGACTGGAGGCTGCTGGGTAACAGACTCCCTGAACCCCTTCATTCTCCTTATCTGTTACATGGGATTCAAAATCCCTCCTCTAGTGCTCCATCAAGGCCTCTGGGGGTTTCCACTGCATAAGACTGCATTCCAGAGCCCTAAATTGGGACCCCCAGATTCACAGTGGGACAACAACACCAGCCAGCGCTCATTACAGCAGCAAATAGAAGATGCACTTGACAGGTGTGAAAAGTTTCAGAGAAGCAGCCAATGTGCACACTCTGGAGGGGGTGGGCTCTGGGGGTGGGGCCCCCTGGAGGTAGAGGGCCAGGGGTGCAGGGCTCTGTGGTTGTGGGGGTTCTGATTTCGGGTCTATATATCCTTTGACCAGCTCCTGGCTCAGAGCAGACTTAAATGTTCATATAGGTGTGACCTGGGCTTGTCACTTCCTCGCTGCGAATGTGGGTTTGTATCCAAAAGGGCCCAACGGGACAGCGCAGGTGCATTCGCTGTGGCCTGTGGGGCGTGGGTGTGCAAGGGGCACTTGTTGGACGAATAAATGACTTTCACCGAGAGGGCAGCCAGAAACGGGAGCCAGGAGTCCTGGGCCTGGACTGGGAATCAAGCTCCCCCCCCAAACCACACCTTCTCTGCCAGCTCTTCCGACCCACCCCAGTGGCCACAGGGTGCCACGTATAAGTCTGGAAAAGGGGAGACATAGGCAGACACAACATCACCACAAACAGATGTCAAGATAATTAAGGGTGGAGCCGACAGGGGAGTCTGGGGCCGGAGAGGAAGCTGGGATTTCCATGACAGGAGTTAAGAGTTGGCAGGGCTGGGCTGGTGGGAGCCGCTGGCCTGAAAACATGGGAGGATGGGTTACTGGGGGCGCAGGAACTGGATGGGGCTGTAGCTCAGGGTCAGAATGGGTGTGAAGCCACAGCCTGGAGTGTGGGCGGGAGGATGTAGTTGTTGGGGTTCAGGCACACGGAGGAAATGGGGTGCTCTGCAGGGCAGCAGCAGGGTGTGGGATGGGTGCCAGTGACCCACCTTCATTGCTGACGTTAATCCCCACTGGGAGGGATGGATTGATACCCCATGCTCAGCTGCACACAAAACAGACTTGTTTATTTCCCAGCTAAACTTCATGTCCATTAAGTGTTTCCATCCTGCTGAAGTTGAAGAAATGCTCGTGGCAGCGAAGGGCCCCAGCACCCACGCCCACATGCCATGCCAAGTTCTGAGCTCTGGGTCTGGATTCTGTCACCCACCTACAAGCAGGTGCATTCCTGCAGGCCTCCTGGGACACCCAGGTCCCCTGGGCACAGGTGCCAACAAATTCTGTGTCCCCCAGAGCGGCCTGTGTCTGGCCCACTTCCCCGTCTACACCTCGTGGCAGTTTCTTCCTGAGGTCTCAGCCACCTCCCTGGGGTTCTCTTTTTTTTTTTTTTTTGGAAAAAAGATTTATTTATTCATGCGTACAAGCTGGGGTACAGGCTAGAGGCGTGGGGCTGTGAGAGGGTTCACCAGAGACAGAGTGGGGAGCAGAACAGGCAGATTAATGGAAATCCACTGCTGAGGGGAGCAGCGGGCGAGGCAGGAGAGGTCTGCAGCGCCATGTGGGAATCTCCCAGGCGGGCGTCGAACTCGCCGCTGCTGCCAACAGCTCCACAGTGCAGCGCCTAACTGCTGCGACACCAGGGAGGCCTCTCCCTGGGGTTCTGTCCGGGGAGAGAGGGAGGGTCCCTCTGGACTTCAGGTGCTCCAAACCTCCTGGGGGGTCTTTTCTGTGGCCGCCAGGCTCTGTCAGGGAGGAGGGAGGGGGTGCGTGTTGGCCAGGAGCCCCAACACTGACACAGTCCTTGCTTCCTCTTTACGTGCTTCCTCCAGGGCACCGTGGGCTCATCTGGGTGTTGGGGGGAGGGATCGGTGTCCATGTCATGTCTTCCTGTCCAGCGCTGTTGGCTGGGCACACAGGCTCGCCTTGCCTGTCTGAAACCTAAGAAACTGGAGAAGACCTCTGCCCTTCCCCTGCTTTGGCCACACACTCCTTCCCTATTTGCCAGGGCGCTTTGGGGTGCAAGGAACGCAGACCCAACACCAAGAGCTCACGGGGACTCACTCAGGCCTGAGGCCGGGCGGTGCCAGAGCTGGCTGATGGGCAGCTGGGCTGCGGCACTGAGGATCCTGGTTGGTGAGCCTTCCGCTGGCTCTGTCCCTAGGCCAGCTCCCCTCAGGGCCGCCGGACAAGACGGGGGCCACAGAAGCTGTCCCAGTGTCGGGGGTCCCATTAGGCATGACGCAGTTTATGAAAGAAGCCAAGATTTTTCATCCAGGACTTTTCCTCACTTCTCATTGGCCAGAACCAGTCACATGACCTGACCTACCCCACCCACTGGAAAGGAGAAAAGGTTTATGGGAAACGAGATTTACCTCTGAACCCCAGGGAGCTGGACTGAACCCCCGATTAAGATCAGAAGGGACGTTGGGGGGAAGGCAGCCAAGAGAACAGCCCCTGTTTTCTTCAAGCTCTCCGGTCATGGGTGCAGATGTAGGCGACTCAGCCAGGGTGTCAGGGCTCCAGGGAGCCTTCCCAGACTTGGGGGTGTCTTCACCTCGGAACCCCCTGATGACAGCTCTTATCAACTGACAGCCCTGTCTATCTGGCCTCAAGTTTCCTGGGCACGGAGTCTTTCTCATCAGTCCCCACCTCCAGGAGCCCCCCTTCTGTCCCCAGCAGGGCTGACCTGCCCTGGGCTCAACCGAGGCGGCGGGGAGCACTGCTGGGGTTCAGGCCTAACTAGGTGAATGAGGTCAGGTGGCCTGACCTCTCTGTGCCTCACTTTCTTTACCTGGAAAATTGGGATGGTGATAGGATTTGCCCCATAGGCTGCTGGGAGGGCTCAAGTAGTTAAATGTATGCCAGGCGCTGGCACCCAGCAGCCTCCCCATGGGGCGAGAGGCTGTTTAAAGGTAGGCCATTTACAACACTCGTTTACAGAAGAAACCGAAGTGCAGAGACTGGATAGTGTCATTCACTCTTTCATTCATTCATTCACTCATTCACTCACTCACTCATTCATTCATTCATTCACTCATTCACTCACTCACTCATTCATTCATTCATTCACTCACTCACTCATTCATTCATTCATTCACTCATTCACTCACTCACTCATTCATTCATTCATTCACTCATTCACTCACTCACTCACTCATTCATTCATTCAACAGTTGCAGGTCGACCACTTATTACCAGCGCGGCTCTGCCAGGCTCTGGGGTGCAGCACAGAGCCACAGGGTCCTGCTGTGCATGGCTCACAGGTCGTGGGGAGACAGGTTGCTACAGAGTCGCGAGTCCGGATGGGGAGGCCAGGGGAGGGAGGGGGAGGGTGCGGCCGGCACCAGGGGCAGGCTCCAAACCTCAGCCCTCAGGGGCACTCACACCGGAAATGAGATGGACACCGCCCCAGGGCTAAGGGCAAGAGATGCAGGACGGCCAAGAGCTCTGGCCTTGGGTGCTCAGGAGCACTGGAAGCCAGGGCCAGAGGAGGTGAACCTTTTTTTTGACCTGTACTAAGTATGGGGAGATGTGGAAACCCCCCCCGGTTAAGCTCCCTGCTCTGAGTCGGAAGGTTAAGGGAATGAAGGGATATGGGGGGCTAGAACTCGAGCTAGGAGCTGCCCTGCTGTGTGACCTAAGGCTGGAAGCTGCCCCTCTCTGGACCCAGGCCCGTCAGCCGTGCAGGGAGGGGAGCTGGACCTGAGAGCTTCCAAGTTCCCTTCAGGTCACAGGTCTTGGCTTTCTCCTTTCTTGGGCTCCCTGTCTTTCTGGAATCCGGAGGCCCTGCTGGCTTGCCCCTGGTGTCCCACAGCCACCTGGAACTCCCAGGGAGGAAGGCGGGCCTGTCCAGCCCGGGAGGCCCTCCTTGGCAGGGCCGCAGTTGCCTCCTGCCAACAGCCCTGTGCCAAGACTGGAGAGAAGCAAGTATCGCCCTCTGGTGGCCACTTCTGGGCCGTCCCTTGGCTGAGCCCAGCAGCATTTTAACTCAAGAATTTCTTTTTAAACATTTTTAAAATTTTGTATGTATTTATTTGATATTTATTGCATGGTTGTTCATTTTTGTACAATGTTTGATTTCTCCTTTCAGGTGTAATCCCCATAAAATTCCCTTGTTAGTTTCCCCGATATTCCTCCTCTAAGTGAAACCATCCGATATTTTTCTTTTTCCTTCTGACTTACCTCACTGAGCAGGATCCCTTCCAGTTCCATCCACGTTGCTGCAAATGGCATGATTAACTCAAGCATTCTCAAAGCAGCTACTGAGTGCCCCTGGTGGGCAACGTCTGAATCCTGGGGTCTTCCTCTCGCAGGGAGCTGAGGATTACGGAGCATCAGGAATGGGGTACCCTCCTGTTGGACCCCAGTGGAGGAGGCTCAGCCTTGGTGCTGGCCCCTCAGTGCTCCGCAGGGGCCTGTGTGCGAGGACACAGCAGCCCAGGCTGCCCTCGCAGGGTGCCCTCCGGTGCACGGGCCCCCTCCCCAGTGCTGTCCCCAGGGCGCGGAAGAGGGTACCCCTGGCAGCCGCCCTGGGCAGGGACACCCACCTCTGCAGATACATTGCTGATGACGCTGGCACTCCCAAAGGGCTGGACTTTAGAGGCTGAGCATGGGAACGTCTGGTGCAGCAGGGACTGTGGGTGCGAGGCGGCTCCTGCGCCCCAGCTGGCATCGGCCTGGCGCACGTTTGCTTGAGGGAGGCCTGCCGCGACTCTGGTGTGTTGGCTGGTAGGCCCACACCTGTGTGCACCCCGGAACTGAAATGGGCTCACGCCTCCGGGAGGGAAGGATGTCCCCGTCACCAGGAGAGTGCCAGGGAGTCTGGCCGCGGGGAGCTGCTGCGGAGAGGGCTGGACTCAGGGATGCTTAAAATATCAGGCATCCCCGGCCACACCAATGCCTCCACATTCCCGTCTGCTGCCACCTCTGCCCCTCTGTGCTGGCTGACCTCTGCCCTTTGTCTTGTTTGCCATCTTTTGGTTTTCAAGGCCCGGCTCGAAACTGCCTCCTCCATGAGGCCCGCCCAGAGGAGCCAGGGCCCGGGGAGCGTCTGGAAACCCCACGCAAACTGCATGTGCACGAGGCTGCATCCTGCTCAACCCAAGCTCTGGGCTCTGAGCCACCAGCACCTTCTGGAACCGCCCTAAGTCCCAGCCCAGAGCTGAGATGCTGCAGCTGCTGAAATGGTGCGAGCTGACTGGGAAAGTGTGTGCAGACTCTCCCGGGAGGTGTGGGGCTCAGGGAAATGGTGAGGAGGCTGGAGTGGGCTGCGGAGGGCCACAGCAGCCTGGCCAGGACAGGCCCGAGTGGCCAGCAATGCCAGGTTTTCCTACAACCCCCTCATCCCAGGGCAGCAGAAGCCCTGAGGTTAGGAGCATGTACTCTGGAGCCAGGAGGTGCAGGTTCAAATCCCAGCCCTGCCACTTACCACCTGTGTGACCTTGGGCAAGGTCTTTAACCCCTCTGCCTCAGTTTCCTCACTGTATGATAGGACACCAACGAGCACCTACTGGGAGGCACTGACATCAGAATGAATGAGGTTTCTCAAGCATCCATGTACACAGGATTCACCTGGGGGCCTGGCCGCAATGCACAGTCTGACTCTGCAGGCCCGAGTAGAGCCTGAGACTGGGCATTTCTCACCAGCTTCTGGGGTTGCCAGTGCTGCTGGGCCTCTAGCCACGCTTGGTGATTTCAGGAATTACCTCAAGCAAAGTGCTTAAAACAGGGTGTGGCATATAATAAAGACTGGGGATGTGTTGCTGCCTGCTATTATCTGGCACCTCTCAGGGAAGGGTTTGGCTTCCAGAACTTTCTACCTTCTCCATCTTCTCTGGACCGTTGGTGAGGCTGTAGCCTCCGAGGCCTCTGATGACTTTGAGGTAGCTGCTTCTGAACCTCCTGAGTGGGCTTTACTCTGGCTCCGAGAAGAGACAGGTGCGGGCGGGAGGTGGGTGGGGGAGCAGGGAGAGGCCTAGCTCAGGAGCTGCGAAGAGAAACAGGAAGAGGGCCTGGTGTGAGAGGCTACTTGCTTGACTGTCCGCACGCTTGTTTTGGGGTGAACTTCACAGCCCAAACCATACCCCTCACAGCCGCCCGCGCCTCCCCGTCCCATCAGCTCCTGGTGCCTCTGCTTCCTGCAGGAAAGACAGGTGATTGTACCCAGGGTGCCAGCAGCGCTTCTGGGCTGGAACCACCAGCCTGAAGCCATCGGCCACATCCTTCTGATCAAGTGTCCTGTGGTCCTTTCCGCACCCCCCCCCCCACCGCCCCACATCCTGTGGCCCCTGGTGCACTGGCCAGGCTTGTTTGGTCTGGGCTCTGGCTGGGTCGGGGTGCAGCTGGGGTGTTCGGTACTTGTTCCCAGGCCTGAGTGAGGGCCAGAGGAGAAGGGGGTGTAGTGGAAATGTCTTGTGCTGGATCCTGGCTGCTCGCGTGTCTGGGTGCACAACTTGCTTTATCGGGGCCTCGGGGCCAGCGTGGTTGCCTGAGCCCCAGCTTGAGCTCATTTCCCGGAGAGTAGCCCAGTCAGGGACGGCCTCTGGTCTTTCCCCAGACAGGGTGACGCAGCCGGGGGCCCTCGCCCTCTGCTGCTTTCAGCTTGGCTCATGAGTTTAGGAGGTTCATGATCAAGGTCACTAGTTCAAGTCCCAGATTGGGGGTGTGTGTGGGGGGTGGAGGCTGGCTTCCCTCTTTTCCACTCAGATGGCATTCCTGCCTTGCCTGTCCTAAATGGTGGGGGGTCTCAGAGTGGGGAGGCAAAGCTTCCTCAGGCCAGGAGCCCCTTCTGAGCACAGGGAAGAGCCCCTTCTCCCCTGAGGGAGGCAGATGCCCAGTTGAGGTTCCACCCATCAGAGGAGGCCTTTCCAGGCTGGATCCCATCCTTGCAGGACTGGGGGTGATGGAGCTCAAACAAGGTCTGTTGGCAACTTTGGTCTTGCATACTCAGTATTGTGTGGCCCGTTTCTGGTACAGCACCGCATTTCTCTTTGGAGAGCTACCTTCTTGCATTAGGTGAGGACTTGGTCAAGCTGTAAATCAAAGTGCCTTATCTTTGCCATCTAGGGGGTGAGCATTTGATCCCCTCTTAGTCAATGAGAGTCTGGGAGTGGTGGAAAGAACCAGAAATAGTTGAAAGTTGAGGTCTGGAAGGGTCTTTGCAGTGAGGCCCTTGCAGTTTCTCTGGAGTCTGCTTTCCTTGAGATCTGGTCTTTGGCTGTTTCGAGAACCCAAGAACAGGATTTGATCCCCTGCCCACACCTGTCCCTTCTTGGGGCCAGACCAAAGACCACTCAGAAGGTTTAGAAGCACCCACCTCAAAGGCAAGAGTGGCCTTCAGAGGCTATAGCTTCACCAAGGGTCCAGAGAAGATGGAGAAGGTAGAAAGTTCTAGAAACCATACCCTTCCCTAAGAGGTGTCAGATAGCAGCAGGTAGCAACACATCCCCCAGGCCTTATTATGTGCCAGGCCCTGTTCTAAGCATGTTGCACGTGTTAATTCCTGCTCAGATCCTGAATAAGCCGGTATTTGATCTGCTGAACTAGCCAGATCTGTTTCCCTCATGTTAGCCCTTTCTTGTGCTCTGTGGCTTAGGATGGAGTTTACGACATGGAGGGACTTGCAGCCAGTGAGCTAGTGGCAGTGCTGAGACTCACAGGTCTCTGGACCCCCAGCCCATGCTCACCACGTCCCCTGGGAAGAGAGAGGCCTGGCAGGGCCAAAGCGAAGTGGAACCAAAGGGAAGAAATGAGTATTGCCGTGTATGGCTTGGTGTTGAGTGGAGGTGTTGGTGGTTTGGCTGCTGGGGGGGTGTGAGGACGTGTGCAGAAACTGGGCAGGGGAGGGTGGGAAGGGTCAGCCGGGGGGCTCCACACACGCCCTGCCCCTGTGCGGCACCCCAGGTGTGGTGGGAACTCTGCCCCCCAGGGCACCAGGATTTGATCAGCCAGAGCCCCAGCTGATCTGGTTGAGATTGGTCAGGTGGCGCGGTGCCCCACGAAGGGGGCGGGGGGGGGGGGCTTGCAGCAGGCTCTCAGTCACTCTGAAAGTGAAACCAGCCACCCACCATGCGGGGCCTCTGCCGTTCTGAAAGCTCCCTCCGTCAGCCTCTTTATTATCCTGCCCCTGTTAAACTATAAGTCAGCCACGAGCTAGAGCTTTATCTGTGAGTGGGAAAGAGGCTTTTACTTGGGGGTCCCTTGGGGATTGCTATCAAGAGACACCACTCAGGTGCGATCGTGATGTGGGAAAAAACAAAGAATTAATAGAGGCAGAGCTGCCTCCCTCAGGTAATGGAATTTGATTCTTCTCCGGGGGAGAGGCAGATACACGAAAGGAAGGGGTCCCCGCAGCGCTCTGTGGGCAGAGATTGTCCTTTCTAAAGCTGAGAGCCATCGTGATTGTCTCGCTCTGTGAGTGAGCTGAAATGTCCCCAAACTCCCCGTATCTCAGGCGTCAGGATGCTGATTTCATAGGGGTGATGTCTGCTGTTGTGCAGCCAGTTACCAAGAGGTCTGGTGTGCTCAACATGTCTAAGTTCTAGTCCTCCAGTGGCCACTGGCTTCCATTTGGGATGTTCCCTTCGCCCATTTTAATTCCATGGCTCCTTTGTCATGTCTACACACCTAGAGTGGAAACCAGCTAGCCCGCCCGAGGCAAGGTCAGCCAGCCAAGAGGGGTGAGAACGAGCTGCCCCAGACCTTGGAAGTCAGGCATTCAACCACAAAGCAAGCCAGGAAGACATGCTACTGGAACGCCCATTTAGGGTCACCTGCGTGAGCATGCTATGTAGCAGGTGGCTTTGGTCTTAAGCCTCCTGTGTGGCTCTCTGAGCTCCAGCACTCACTCCAGTTTCCCGCCTATAACACTGACCCTTCTCCCAGGGCCCTGGCAGACAGAAGACCACGGTAGGGTGGGCACGCTTCTGCCCTCTCCCCAGATTCCCGCCGCACCAACAGCCAGGCTGGGCAGCCACGGCAGGAGAGTGGGGCCAGGGGCTGGTAATGAAAGATGATTTGACTTCATGGCAAATCTGGGTCTAGTGAATGTCCCTCCACGCTTGGCTATGACATCTGTGTCTGCCAAGAACATCAGTTGCAAGTCACAGAAGCCAATCTGGTTACTTTCACTAGAAAAGGAATTTGCTCACAATATTCTGAAGTTCTGTGCGACTCCCGGGATCTGGCTGGGAGGGGCGCAGCCTCTAAGATGCGAGGTTCTGACCCACTCTCCCCAGTTTCCTGGAGTTCTCTGCTTCCTCATTGGAATCACTCTCTCCCAAACTGAGGTCTGGAGTGGAGACTTGGATTGGGCAAGAGGGGTCACTCGCTCCCTTTCCCAAATTGAGATTGAGAGTGGAAACTTATGATTGGAGGAGGCAGGTCACATGCTCAGGCGCCAATGTCAGCAGAGACTTCTGATTGGGGAAACCAGGTCACGTGTTCAGTCTCCACCATCTACAGCAGAGACTTCTGATTGGATGAACCAAGTCACACACTTACTGTCCAGTTACAAGGGAGGTTTTAGCTTGGGATGTGATTCCAAAAGAAGTAAACAGCGATGTGAAGGTATCCAGAGCCACTGCAGCATGAGTTCGAGTTCAATACTGAGCCAGGGAGCTTCCCACATGGCGCAGCAGACCTCTCCTGGCTCGCCTGCTGCTCCCCTCAGCAGTGTATTTCTGTCACTGTGCCTGTTCTGCTCCCCACTCTGTGTCTGGTGAACCCCCTCACCACCCCACACCTCTGACCTCCACCCCAGCTGTGTGCATAAATAAATAAATCTTTTTTTAAAAAGAAGCAAATAGCGCAAACACGGGACATGTTTGCAGAGATGCTGAAGATGAATGGCCGGACAGCACATAAGAAGTAGCACCCTGGCAGGGGTCCTTGTCAGCCCTGAGGTCAGCTCTACCCTCTCACACCCACTTGCGTCAGGGTGCCTGTTTGCTCCGCAAGCCTGGGGGTGGTGGTGTGTGTTTAAGTTCAACTCTATGGCCGGCATCGTAAATAGAGGGTTCCGTGTATTTTTAAATCCCAAGTTTTAGCTTCTCTTGAAAATTGAGAATGATCTGTCACCATGCCCATGTGGCCTAGATGGACATTCCAGTCCACCCTGGCTCCCTCTGGGCTTGGTTCTGTCCCTACCCCACCCCACGGGCATCGCGGATGGGGACTTCTGCCCACCATGCGCAGGGACTAGGCCCCTCCTTCACACAAAAAGCCCTTGTGGTTGAGAAGCCAGGATAGTAGGAGATATGCTAATTCATTGCTGATTGCCGCCAAATGCCATTTGGCTTGTGATGTCTTTATGGAGATGGGGTGGGGGGGACTCTACAGTGTGCCTGAACCCCTGCATACACAGAAGTGTCACGAGAACGCTGTTTCAAGCTGGCAGAGCACTGGGTGAGCACACAGGCTTGGCTGCGTCGCCGACGCTGGGTACCTTGAGTCTGTGCCCTTCCCCAGAGCGCCCTTTCCTCGGGCTCAGTTCAGCCCATTCATTCCGGGGGGGCGGGTAGGGGGAGCCTGGTGGTCCTTTCTGCATCCTCATTGTGTCCTGTTTTGGGATCAACAAAAACAGTGTTGTTTCTCGCTTCTCGGTTTAATCTCATTTCGATTCTTGGGGGTGGTAAGAAGACTGAATTGCCAGGATGCCAAGAGATGCCAGGGGATCCCCAGGATGCCAGGGGAAGATTGTAGAGTGTCTCTGATATGGGCCCACAAGGTCCACCTCGTCCTTGCTGGCTCTGCAGCAGGCACCTTGCTGCTGGGGGCATTCAGGGTCCCTGGTCCTGGACCCAGGCTTGAGTGGGTTCTGCCCCCACTTACTGCTTTCACCCAGGCACACTGCAGGAGTGGGGACAGCCGGCGAGCGGCCTAGGGGGACATTTACATTTTGTTCCAACCTTTAATAACAACTCTCAGGAAAAAAAAAGTGAGAAGCGTAACTTCCAGATAGAGGGGAACTTCTCACAGATACATCACACCCATCGCACGCCCGCTCCCTCACTCAACACCTAGGCTGTCTTCTGAGAAAGATCACAGAACTAGGTGAAACCTGCTTAAGAGTAAGAAAAAATGAAAAGGATGTTTTCATGCTGCTGTTTCCCATGGGAAAGGGGGGACTCTCTCAGCTGTTGTCAGAGGGTCTCTAGAGTCTTCCTGAGCCCCCACAGCACGACCCTGGCTGGCAGGGCTGCCTGCCTCCCGCCCGGGCATCGCAAGAACAGGGATCCTGTCCCACGGCCTGGGGAATTGAGGACATATTGGGGCTCCTTGCAAGATTAGAAAGGACCAGGTGTGGGAGGAGAGCTGGTATTTGGGGTGCACTGAGGGTACTCCATCTATCACACTTTCGATTTTCATGTTGGTTCTAATTTTATTTATTTTCTTAAGTAGGTATTATGTTCCCATGAAATAAAGTTCAAATGGTACAAAAACTGTCCCCCTCCTCTGGCCCCCAGACCCCCCAGCTCCCCTTCCTGAAGACACTGCTCTCAATCTCTTGGGATTCCTCCTGGAGCCCCCCCAGCGCCTGTGTGCTGCAGTTCATGCACACACTCACACGCACCCATGCACACGATGCACACTCAGACTCCCCCAGGAGGGCTCACCTTCACACCCATCATGCACTCACATGTGCAGGCACACCTGTTTGCCTGCACACACAACTTTACAAACACACACCCACACTCACACAGGCTCCCCCTCACACGTGCACACTCGCACAGCCTGACACACAAGCACACACTGACTCCCACTTACCCGTCACTTCTGCCCGAAGGCGGGCACATGACACGCTGGCTCACCCTGGGTTTTTTCCGCTCAGCCCTACACTGTGGACCCCCCCTTGTCAGGGGGAGAGCGCGGCCCCTTCTTTCTGTCACGGCCCCTCCATGGCTATGCCTTGCCTGCTTGCCGTCCACCCCTTTCTTTTTTTAAAGATTTATTTATTTATGCATACAACTGGGGTGCAAGCCAGAGGTGTGGGGCGGTGAGAGGGTTCACCAGAGAGAGAGCAGAGAGCAGAACAGGCAGATCAACCGAAATACACTGCTGAGGGGAGCAGCGGGTGAGGCAGGAGAGGTCTGCCGCGCCATGTGGGAATCTCCCTGGCCGGGCATCGAACTTGTCTAGCAGCTGCCGACAGACAGTTCCACAGGGCTGCGCTTAACCCGTTGTGCCACCAGGGGGGCCCTGTCCACCCCTCTTAATGCCCATGGAAGCTGCCTCCAGCCTTGCTCCTGCGTGAACCCCGTAGCACACCCGCTTGCACACATGGGCATGCAGCTACGGGCCGCGTCTGAGCCGTGACGTGGGTCACGTGTTGGAGATGTTGACAGGTATGGTTAAATGGCCTCTCAGAGAGGTGGCAGGGCTTGCAAACACCTGGAGGTGACCCACCCTTTCAGACTGCTTTTGGTGGTAAACCTTTAGAAACTTCAAATGCTCCATCCCCTGTGTTGTTTTGAATTTGCATTTCCTAGAATCTGAGGTGATTCGAGATTTGGGAGCTTCGATGCTCTCTTTTCCTTTTTTCCTTCCCTTGCTGTATCTTGACACCTTCCAGATGGCAGGTAATCTTCCAGGCTCTGGAACCATCTGGATGAATCCCACACAGTTCCTGTTCTCAAGAAACACTGGTATAGACACGCCAGGGCAGGAGATGGGGTGCCAGGACTGGTGTGTGGGGCGCTCCCAAACCCGCTGGGTGGGAGCCGGGGAAGGATCCATTTAAATTGGGAGCTGAGTTAGTCTGGGAAGAGTGGAGTGGGGACGGGTGACAGACTCGTCGTGGTTTTCTCGAAATCCTCGTGTCCTGGAAACCCCTTAGCTCGGACAGAGGACAGCTCGTGCCGGGGCCGCCCTAGCCAGGAGCCAGAGCGGGAAGACTTTGCGCATGGACGGCAGGGTCTGCGGGTGACCGGAACTACTCTGGGTGCTGGCGAGGGAGGGGCGGAAGAGCCTGGCTGCTCGCAGAGGAACAGAGGAGAGCTGGGGTGCTCAGGCCTGGGGTCTGGGAGACCAGCAAGGAAGCAACTCTGTGCCAAAGGGGAGCTGTGAGGGTGGGGGCTCGGGGTGGGGTGAGAGAGAGGATGGAGCTGCTGGAGAGGCCACGTTCTGACATGGGTGGGGCATCCTCAAGAAGAGAGGGTGTTGGCTTGGAGGACAGACCTTCCCCTATGCAGCCTCTATTTATAGCTGGGCACATATCCCAGTGTCCTTCGCGGTTGGGGGCATCCCATGACTCAGTTTTAGCCAATGGGATATGAGTTGGAAGTGTCAAGAGCAGCTTGGGGAAGGGTCAGAGTCAGGTCCTTCTCTGTCCTTCCTCCCCCTCTGGCCACAGGCATGCAGCTCTGAACAGCTCTTGGTCTAGGAGGTAGAGAAAGATCGAGGATGCCCCAGGAGCAAGACAGATGGAACTTGGGGTCCTGCTGACATCACGCAGCCACGCTGCCAGCCCTGGGCTGCGATCTCGGCTGCGTTTAAATGAGAGAAACAAGCTCTCTCAGGGCACTGGTATCCTCTCCTGTTCTCACTTGACATGTGCGATTGGACCTAATCCTGGCTGGGCGCTGTGGTACAGTGGAAGAGGGTGGCACAGCAAGGGGTTGAGGTGTCATTTGGGGGGTCCGGGTTGGCACAAGTCAGAATGGTGACAGGGTCCTAGTGTGAGCCTGGAAGTGACATGCAGTGGACAGGGGTCCCCAAAAGACTATGGTGCAGGAGCCTGGAGGTAGCCACGAGGAGTTGGGGTGTCAAGAGGGGGGCAGGAGGGTTGGAAGGGGGTGGGTGGTTGTTGGTTGATGAGGGTAGCCTGGCCTGGCCCCCAAATGTGACAGCCCTGTAATGGGCAGTGGAAGGTTATGGATAGGAAGGGACACGGAGCCAGCAGACCCCGAGAGAAGCTTGGCCCCAATGCGCCCCGAAGCGAGGTCCCTGGGTGGGGGTCGGATGTGGTGGCAGCTTAGCCCTGACCACAGAGCTGAGGGGCAGGGATGCTGGTTCCCAAAGGGCCGCTGTGGGTCACAGCGCAGAGGGATGGGTGGGGTGTGGGGTGCAGGGGAGGCAGTTACAGGACTGGGGCTTGATGCATTTGGTGGTCCTGGCGCTGAGAGGGGAGGGGGCTGCCAAGGAGCTGGTCCTCCCCATAAGTCCTGAGGCCACGTCTGGGCAGGCCTGCGCAATCTCTCGAGCCATGCCATGAGAGGAGCTTCTGGATTCTTCTCAGCTCACCTCACAGAGAATCTGGTGTCTGTGAGTCAGACTCACTTCTAAGCCTGCTGGTGGCTGACGGATGAGGCCTTGTTTCCCCAGCTGCGAAGTGGGAATGAGGGAGGGGAGCAGCGTGCACAGGCCCTGGCCTGGGGCTCAGCCTCACTGCTGGTGGCGGGAATGCCTGTGCTGGGGGCCGGTGCCAGCACAACCTCGTGCGGGATTTGGAGGACAAGAGTAGAGTTTGGATCCTATTACCCAAGCACTGGGGCAAATGGAAGGTCTCTGAGGGGGGTGGGCTTTGAACCAACGTGGGCCTGGGAAAGATTGTTCTGGTTGCTGGGTGGGGAAGAGACTGGAGGGGACTAGGAGTGGCAATGGGGGGGTCCTGTGGGCCTGGCTGGAGTCTAGTTGATGGTCAGGAGGAAGGGGCACATAGGGGACACATTTTGTACACCCAAACTTCTCCCCCTGCTGTGAGTTTTAGGTGGAGGATTTGAAGACGTTCTCCCAGCTCAGCTCAGCCCACTCTCTGCCTCTCTACCTGAGGTGTCCTCCCAGAAGCAGGACCCCCAGGCCTGGGGTCGGGGGCTGCCCCTTCCCCTCAGTTGGTGGAGGCTGTACTGCCACCCCTCTGGGCCCCCTCCAGGCAGTGGCCACCTGGAGTCCCTCCTCCTCCCTCCCTGTCCTGGGGTCCCAGCCAGCGACTTGCTTTCAGGACTGGTCATCTCGGGTCCTCTGTGCCCAGCCTGGCTGCTGGGACCCCTCGGGTCCTCAAGACATGTTTGCTGAATGAATGAAGATGGAGGCATGGAGGGACGGAAGAAAAGCCCTGGGCAGTGTGTGCTGGGCAGGCCCGCGCCCTCCCCGTGCGCCATGCTGCCGGCAGCAACTGCTCCTTACAAACCAGGTCCATGAGTTCTGGCTTTGCCTGGAGGTATTTTTTCTCTATATGTGCTTTATAGTGTTAACTGAACTCATGCAGGAAACAATAGTGTCTACAGCGATGATTGTCGTCCTGCCTGCTCCTTGCCCAGCTGTCCTCCCCGGGAGAACCAGCCTTCCCAGTTTCTTGAGAAGCTTCCAGAAATAGCCCAGGCTTAATAAATCTTGCCTATTACTGGGGCCTCCCTGGTGGCGCAGCGGGTTAAGTGTCAGCACTATGAATCTATTGCCAGCCACTGCAGCACGAGTTTGATCCCAGGCCAGGGAGCTTCCCACATGGTGCGGCAGACCTCTCCTGCCTCGCCCGCTGCTCCCCTCAGCAATGGATTTCAGTCAGTTCTCCTGTTCTGCGCCCAACTTTGTCTCTGGTGAATCCTCTCACCAGCCCACACCTCTGGCCTGCACGTACCCAGTTCTTGCATGCATAAATAAATCAATCTTAAAAAAATAAATAAATCTTGCCTATTATTCTGGTCTTTGTGGTTGTCATGTTTATTACCCTCTCTGGCAGCCAGAAAGCCTGGCTCCAGGGAGAGGGGACTGGGGACACTGCCAGCCAGGTCTGGTGGTCACAGAGGGGCTTTAGAGCCTCTGACTGGCCTGCCGGACCACCCCCTGCTCGATCACAGGCAGACACGCTGATGCCCAGGGAGCCAGGCCCTCAGCCTTCACGTGGGCTCCGGCCAGGTCTTGCTTTCCTCTGCAGCTTTGACTTGTGTTCACCTTCCACTCAGCAGGAAGTTGGACCTGATGGTCTTTCAGGGTCTTCACCCCATGTTGTCGCTTCTGTGTCCCCTCCTCCTCATCCCATTCTCTGCTTTCAGAGAGTCAGCAGCTTACAAGAAGCCTCCCCCTGAAGCAGGGCCATTAAAGTAGGGCAAAAGGGAGGAAGCATCCCTATGGTCCTGCACGTAAGTAAACGTGCACCTTTATAAAAGGTCTACGAACTTTTCTCAGTAAAACAAAACAGAAATCCTGAGCTGATCATCTCCCCCCGCAAAACAAAACAAAAATAAACAAAACAAAACAAAGGAATAACAGATTTGGAACCATGACTTGAAAGGAAGAAGAAGGTTCTAGAATGTTCACTAAGTGGCTAGCAAATTATTCCCAGAGCCTGGGAAAAAAGTCACCTCTGATGCTTCGCTGAGCAAGGAGCTTCCTGGAAGGCTGGGTAAAAAGGGTGGCTGGGAGAAATGGGTGAGATAAGAGCAAGGAGTGCTGGGGGACACCCAAAGGGACATATTTTTGAGGCTTCGGTGTTAGGGGTGTGTGCGTGTGACCGGATGAAGGTGTTGGAGGCTTGAGGTAGCCTGTGCAAGAAGGGCTTGGGGGTGGTGTTGGAGGGAGAAGGAGAGGTTCCGCCCCCTCAGCTCCTCCATGCATTGGGGCATCAAGCTGAAAGTGACTGTGAACCTGCCTGCGCTGTCACACCACCCACGGTGCCCCCCAGCCCCCCAGGCGGAGGAGGGAGATCTTTATCTGGCTCTAGGTGCTTTCGAGCTCACCAGTGCGCTCTCCTGCCTCCCCACCCCATCCTTACCCCTCCATCCTCACACAGGAAGTGGGCCGGCCCTGGGGTTTTAGTCTCGACCCCATCAGTCATTTATTACCTGGGTCACAGCCAGAGTGGGGCCCCGAGGAGATGGCCGCAGTCCCAGCGTCGGAGACAACCGGAGAGCGAGTTCCGCAGCCCCATGTCCCAGACAGGTGACACCCCACTGGCCCGCCCCTGCCCCTGCCCCGTCCCTGTGTGGTACCCGGGGCTCTTTCCTGGGTGCTGTCACCAGCCGGGGGCCTGGATCAAGGTCGTGGGTGACTTAGCTGACTCAGACCCTCGCCTGCCGGCCTGAGTTTTCGTCTCCTGGCCCTTACCCCAAAGTTATCTTAGAATCCCCATGGGGAGGTGGGGGGCAGGCCGGTTTCACGGAGGGCTGGGGGCTCTCTGGGGTGAGGGAGCCGAGCTGGGGTGGTGGAGGTGGGCTGGCCGGCTGAGCCCAAGACGGGCCGGTGTAGGACAGGCACTGGGGTGCGGGGGACAGGTGCGAGCAGCCTGCCGATGTCTGGGTGAAGTGCTCCCCAGGAAGCCAGAGGGTTGAGGGAGGATAGCAGGACCCCTGCAACCTGGCAGAAAGGGATTTTGTGAGGCGGTCCCTGGGAGCATGGCTGGAGGCCAGAGCCCCGGGGGGAGTCCTGCTTTGCCCCCGCTTGACTGCACGACAGGGCAGGACAGTGGTGTCTCCAGGGACCTGGGGGGGGCATCACACTCAGGCGCTGGGGGGACTTGTCTCCTGCCCCGAGCTACTGCTTTCCGCCCTCAGTCCTCCTCATACCCAGCACCCCCAGGCACGCCCCAGCGGGGGTCTCCGTCTGCCCCTGGGTTCAAATCCCAGCTCTACCCTCTAGCTTGGCGAGGCGACTTCCCCACCTCTGTTTCCTCATCTGAGAAAATCTTGGTCCGACTCATAGCAGGAGCCCTTACTCATCACAGTACCGCTCCTGGGGTCACTGTGCCGATTCGGGAGGCGAGAGCTTGCAGGGGCCTCCCGGTGCCAGGCACAGTGAGCGGCGAGTTAGTCATCCCCTCGTTGCTACCCATCACGTCTGCTCTCCCCTCCCCGCCCCCCTCCACCATCCTTCTTTCCCAGCTCCTCCTTTTCCTTTTTCTTTGGTTGCAACTGAGTCTGAGGCGGCCCCCAGCACCCGGCCTCGGCAACACCCCCTCCGTCTGTGGCAGCCCCAGTGAGTCAGGGCGTGTTGGGGCCCTGCTTGAGCAAGGCAGGCACATGTGGGTGGGTGTGCGTGAGAACCAGGAGGGAGGGTGCTGGGACTTGGGGTCCTGCCTGCACGCCCCCAGGCTGGGCCTCTTCCTTGCTGTGTGACTTTGAGCAGGTTCCTCAACCTCTCTGAGACTCAGTTTCCCTCTCTGCTGGTGGGTGCGCCCTCAGAGACCTCCTGAGCCCTGCCAGTGCTGGTCCTGCCTCCTAGGCTCTGCCCCCACGCGCTGAGCCCCTCCCTGTGCGCCGAGGGGCTGCTGCTCCGGCCCCTCTCACCCTGGGGGTTGAGGTCTCGCCTCGACCTTCCTGGGATCTCACTCCTTCCTCCTCTCACCGGGGGGTTTTGTCCTGGGATGGGGCTGCGAGTGGGGCCCCGGCCTGACTGGGGCAGTACCCTGGAAGGGGCCAACAGTGCCTGTTCCAGCGCCACCATCCAGCGCGGAAGGGGCACAGAGGGGCTGGCTGAGCGCCCCTTGGCTCTTCTGCACCCTTTGGGGTCCCAGTGCTGGCAGGATGGGGGGATCCAAAGGAAGAGGCTAGGCGGGCCTGTGTCCCTGCTGGGTTCCGACCCCCAGGGCAGGAGGAGGCTGTGCCTGGAACAGGGTCTGGGGTGGAGCCGGGGGGCGGAGTCCCAGCTCTGCGTCTGCCAGGTGTGTCACCTCAGCAGGTGAGTGACTTGGAGCCTCGGTTTCCTCATCTGTGTAGGGGTCGGTACGGCTGGTGTGCGACAGTGCTCGGCAGGCCAAGCGCTCAGCATATGCTGGGGTGCTGTCCTGATGTAATCAGAGCACATTCACGATCGTGGGAAGATGCAGAGGTGTTCTGGGGGGGCTGCCCTGGCTCGGGCGGGCTGCCCCGCTCCGATCCCACATCTCGGCTTCATCTGAAAGTGGGGAGGAGGGAACCTCCAATAAACGCTCCCATTGCTGCCTTTAAAGAGTCTAAGTAGAGCCTGGCATCGAGCAGCCTCTCGAGAAGGGTTGTTTTTTTTTTTAAAGAATTATTTTTTATTTATACATACAAACTGGGGTACGGGTCAGAGGCATGGGGCGGCGAGAGGGTTCACCAGAGACAGAGCGGGGAGCAGAACAGGCAGATCAGAAATACACTGCTGAGGGGAGCAGCGGGCGAGGCAGGAGAGGTCCGCCGCACCATGTGGGATTCTCCCCGGCCGGGCGTCGAACTCGCGTCGCCGCTGCCGACAGCTCCGCAGCGCAGCACTTAACCGCTGCACCACCGGGGAGGCCCTCTCGAGAAGGGTTTTTGTGGGGTTGAGGGATGAGCAGGGCAGAGAGGAGGCGGGTCTGTGCCAGCTCCCCTTTGTGGGCACAGCAAATGCTTCCCTTTCTGGGGAAGCATTTCTCAGTTTCCCCAAGAAAGGTTTGGGCTGGCCCAGGGAGCCCTTTCCACTCTGATGGTGTGTGCCTGGGTGCTGAAGGGGAGGGCCTCGCGGCTGTGGGACAGGAGGACCAGCAGGTGCAAAGGCCCTGAGCCGCGGGCACTGAGAGGGGCAGCGAGAGCCCACAGGGTGGGCATTCACGCGCGTCTCTCCCCGCCTCCTCCCTCCAGGGCTCCCTTCCCCAGTTCCTACCAGTGGATGTGATGGCGGTTCCTGCCCTGTCCTGGCGCCTGGCCCCCCTCATCCTTCTCCTGGCCCTGGCCGTCCCTCGGGCATCCGCAGTGATGAATGGTGAGGACCTGACATCTGGACAGCTGTGCTGTCCCTCAGGGAGGCGGCCAAGGCTCTTCCAGAATCCCTTCCCGGACCCCTGCTTCTGGGCTGAAGTTCCCTCATGAAGGTAGACGGCGCAGAGGAGGGGGCAGCAGCCATGGCCCAGAGGTCAGCAGCCCCCAGCCTTGTCCTTCCCGGCCAGAGCGTGGCCTGACCTGTCTCTTCTGCCTGTGGGGCCGCAGGCTCTGGGCTCAGTCTGCTCTCTGCAGTCGGGCCACTCACCCCTCCCGGCCCACTAGGCTGCTCACCTGCTCCTCTGGGTGGTGTGGGATGCTGGGAGGTGGGTCGGGGAGCCCACGGGGTGCGGGCACCCTCAGCCAGCCCCTCGTTTTGCCAGCAGGCACTTCCTCACTCACGTGCTTCTACAACTCCAAGGCCAACATCTCCTGTGCCTGGAGACCGGCTGCGGGCCTCCAGAACTCCTCCTGCCAGGTTCAAGCCCAGTCGGACAAACGGTGCGTGTGGGCCTGGTGACGCCACGGCCTCTCGGGACGGTGGGATCTCATCACTGGCTTTTAGGCTCATGAAATCCTACATCTCAGACTCCAGAGGCGGGCGGTGGGGGGCGACTCCGTGGGCCTCCTGGGGCCGGTGGAGGGTTGGTCTTCACTGTCCACCCTGCGGAGAGACTTGGCTTCTGGTGGCAGGGCCGGTGTCGTGAGCTGGTTTGAGTTCCTGGATTGCCCTGGCCACCGAGGGACGGGCTGGGATGGGGAGGGCCTGGAGGGGCTGGTGGGGGAGGAGGCGGGGAGAAGGCGGGGGACAGGCAGGAGCCCCTGTATAGCCGTTGGCGGGTGGCCTGGCCGGGCTTCACGACATCCCAGGGCCCGTGGAGGGCCTGGGAACGGCCTGGGGCTGGCCCCTGCGGTCCTTCCTTCCTCCCTTCTAAGGAGGCTCTTTTGTCTTGAAAGGACATGGAGAAAGTCCTGTGAGCTGCGCCTGGCCGGGCCGGCCTCCTGGGCCTGTAACCTGCTCTTGGGAGACGCCCCTGTGAGTACTGGGTGGGGGGCCCTGCGAGAGGGTGGGGGAGACTGGTGCCCTTCCAGGGAGGCAGCCGGGCCCGGCCAGCCAGCGGCTGCTCTGAGGGGCTGGCAGAGGAAGGAGGGCAGGTCCAAAGGCCAGAAGTGAGGCCCCATGGGACCTGAGGGCCGGGGCTCCCTGCAGCCAGAGGCACCCGCCTCTGCTCCTGTCATCTTCCCGCGGCTGCGTGGGTCCTGCGACCCTTCTGGGCCCCGAATCAAGCTGGGAGGGCACCCCGTAAGAATAATAACCACTGCGTCTGTGTCGTCCGGGTGGCTGGCAAGTGCAGGGTGATGTGGGGTCAAGAGTGGGTTCCGGGGCAGGATCGTCTGGGTGCTGGCCAGATGGGTGAGGTGAGGCGACGTCCAGGACCCACCGCCCTTCTGCAAAATGGGCAGAATTATGGCACCCACCTCGTAGGGTTGTTCTGGGGATCCGCTTGGAGCAGACAAGTGCTTGACGCTGTTGTTACCGGGTCCCTGTGACCCTGTGGGTGGGCGCCAGCCCCACTCCTCATGGATGAAGTGTGGCCCCCGGTGGGGGTCACGCCACCAGGGAGTGGCAGAGCTGGCCTTTTGGACCCCGGCCTGGCTTCCATCCTGGCATGAGGCTGCCTCAGGAAGGGTGTGGGGTGTGTTGACGGGGGAACACTGCAAATTTTTGTCTGTCAAACCTGCCAGCAGTGGCACCAGCGATGCCCAGATCCTACTTTGCTGCCAGCATCAGGTTAGAGGCTTTCTCAAGGGACGGAGAATGTGGAAATGGGCCACACAGGTGGCTGATAGAGGCACAGGCCCTGGAGCCATGTGCTATGTCTGTCCCATGGGCTCTGCACACAGTCTGGCCTCACACCCTGGCTCCACAATTTCCTTGCTGTGTGACCTTGGGCAAGTCCCTGAGCTTCTCTGTGCTTCAGTCTCCTCCACTGTAGGATGAGAATAGTGCCATCTCACAGGCTGGCAAGAGTGAGACGATAATATATGAAAAGGGCTTGGCGCGGAGGAAGCACCAGCAGGACGGATCACTGACAATGTCTCCACAACAACAATCTAATAACAGTGACATGAGGACACTGTCATTAACTGGGCGAATCCGGCCCCCACAGCAGCTAGAAGTCTGGGCAAGGCCTTTGGGGGAAAGGAGGAATTGCTTCCTGACTGGCCAGTTCCGGGATGGCCAGGTTCAAGTTTTGGTCATAGTGAGGCTGGAAGCAGGTCAGAGGGGCTGCGCCTAGAACTCAAACACCCACCCTACACCCCGAGCACAGAGCCTGGTGGGCCTGCACCCGTCCAGCCTCCAGGGGAGGCCACAGCCCTCCTCAGGCTTGCTGGGCCAGGCTGCAGCCTCTTTGCTGAGCCTTGGGTCCAGAGGCCTGGGCTTGAGCCTCACTTCCCAGGTGACCAGAGCTTGACCTTGGGCAAGTTCCTAAACCAGCCCCAGCCTCAGCTTTTTCACCTGCAGTGAGAATCAGCCAGAGAAATGCTAAGGCGCCTGAGTAGTGCCTGCCCACAGGAGAGCCTCAATGCCTGATATTTCCTTCCAGAAAAGTCAGAGTGTGGGACTGGGACAGTTGGGGAGGGGAGGAGAGGCTTCCACCCTCCAAGCTGCTGAGCAGGTGCCATTGCAGACCTGCACCTTTTGGGGAGCTCTCTGCTTGCATCCCTGTTGTGATAGGCAACCTCCTCCGTCCCAGGGCAGCTCATTTCACTTTAGCTAGGACTCGGCAAACTACCATGGCCCATGGACAAGATTCATCTTGCTGCCCGTTTTTGTAAATAAAGTTTTATTGGCACACATTTGCTCACATGTTGTTTATGGCTGGTCTCCCATGACAACAGTGGGGGTGAGTTGTGACTGAATCTACAGGGCCTGTCAAGTGAAACATTGACTGGCTGAACCTTTGCAGAAAAGCTTGCAACCCCTGCCTCACGTGGCGGGAGGGGCTCCTCCTTTGTGCCGTGCGGGCCTCCCTGCCCCTCCCTGTCCTCAGCTCATCTCCCCTGTCCTCATCCCACGCCTCCCCTCCTGGCTCCGGCTGCTGACAGCTACCCCCCTGCTTTTCTCCCTTAGTACTCCCAGTGTCTGACGAAGGTCGACACTCTCAACCTGACCGTGCTGTGCCTCCACGGGACGGTGTGGACGATGGCCCTGACCCAGCTCTTCCAACCTTTCGAAAACAGTGAGTGAGGACCCTGGGGCGGGGCTAGGATGGGGCGGGCACAACCTTCCTAATTCGGTTCCTCCATGCTCCTGATCCCGGCATTCGAGGCCACTCAGAACCCCGCCTGGCTGTCCCCACTCCAGGACCCCTCGCTTTTGGGCCGAGATCCCCGCTGCACCAAAGCCCAGCTCTCTGAACTCAGCATGCCACCCCTGCGTCTGAGCTCTTCCACACGGGGTTCTCACTGCTCGGAAGGTTCTTCCCACCTGGAAAATCCCCCTACCCTCCTCCAGGAGGCCTTCCCAGGCTCTTGCAGCCTTTCGTACCTCCTCCTTCTGGTTTATGTTCTGGTTGTCACTTCTGGCTAAGGGACTGTCTTCTCTCTGGGCTGGGAGCAACATGAGGGCAGGGCCTCTGCCATCCCCGGCTCCATTCTGAGCACCTAAACCCAACCTGATGTGGGCGGTGCTCAGGAAAGGTCTTTCGAGCGACTGAGTACGCAGCGCCACCCCACTGCCCTTGCATCCTCCTCCAGACCTTGGGGGCCGTCACTAGGGAAGAAGTTGGGCAGATGGGGAGGTCCAGGTAGGGCCCCAGATGCAGCCCTGCCCTGCCAGAACTGAGTCAGTGACCAGCAGATCATTCAACATGTCAGAGCCTCAGTCTCCATGTCTGTAAAATGGGGATAATCAGTTACTGCAGCACCTGTTGTTGCGAGGAGTCTGTGAGCCCAGACAGAAGCTCCTTAGCATATGCTCCAGGAACGTTCGCCTACCTGTTACCTGTGCAGTTAGTTCTACAGCCTCAGAATTATAAAACATATCGATTTAACTTTAGAGTCATAAAATTGCATAAACGTAGAAGATTAAGGAGAGCCCATTAAATTAAACTGAAATGGTCCATGTGAAACTCTGCAGTTCTGAGTGCAGAGAAAGCCTGCTTTGATTCGGTCATTCAGCAGCTATGTACTCAAGCACCCGTTATATGCCAGGTAATGTTCCAGGCATCTCAGAGACATCACAGAACAAAGCCCCTGCCCTCGGCAAGCTTACAGTCTGGAGGGGGAAACAGAAAATGAACAGACTCAAAAATCACTGTTTAATGTGCCAGGTGGTGCTAAGTGGTGGGAAGAAAAATAAGCTGGGTGAGGGGATAGAGAGTGGTGAGTGGTCAGGGAGGGCTTCCTGGAGTAGGGGATATTTGGGCAATGACCTGAGGATTTCTGAGGCAAGGGCATGATGGGGAGCAGAGGCAAAGCAGGGGTCGCCCATCTCAGCTTTTCCATCACTGCATCACGACCCAATGTCCTCGAAGCCTCCCTCCTCTCTCTCTTCCTCCTCCAGTTCGCCTGGTGGCCCCCAACTCCCTCCAAGTTGCTCACAGAGAACCCCACAGATGCAATGTCACATGGAAAGTGCCACTGTTCTCCCATTACATTGAAAAATACCTGCAGTTTGAGGTCCGGCTGAGGCCCCCAGGCAAGAGCTGGGAGGTGAGTATCTGGCCCAGGCCCAGCCTGCCCTGACTGTTCCTTCCTGCCTGGGTGCTCGTGTCCACCCTTCATCTCAGCAAAGCCACGGTGCCCAAGCAGCCCCCCACTCCTCTACTCTCTGTTTCTGCCTCCACCTCCTTCAGAAGCCCCCTTAGGCCCCAGGGACTCCAGCCAGCATCTGATTCAGGGCTGGCCCCAGGCGGGTCTGACGCAGGAAGCCACCTCCCCACGCTTCAGATCTACGTGGTCAGCTCCGTTCGCATGCTCTCTGTTCATTTGCTCCTTCGCTCACTCAGGGAGCATTTCCTGCATACCTGCAAGTGCTGGAGGCTGGGGGGGCGTGGCGGGAGATGACACACCTGTTCTCAGGAAATTCACAGGGGTGGCGGGGGCGGGGGGCAGACAGTCTGGGAATGCAAGCATCGATGGATATCGATGAGTGCTAGCAAGGCAATGAAATGCCACCGTGCGTTTTCGAGGGCTGGGACAGGCTGCTCCAGGCTCAGGTGACCAGGGAAGGCTGTTCGAAGTCTGAGGGTCAGGAAGAAGCTGACCTTGCAGAGGTGCGGGAGGGTTTTCCAAACAGAGGAAGCAGCCCACTGTATGGGTGAGAGGCTGCTTGTGTGTCTCGGAGACAGGAACAAAGGAAGGCCCCGTGCAGAGGGGAGGAGGTGAGAAAATCCCTTCTCTGGCTGTGGGGAAAGATTCTAGCAGAGGCCTGCTGCCCGCTGGGCCCGAGGTGGTGGTGGCAGGGGCCCAGACGGGGTGGGGGCAGCTTGACTGCCAGCCCCAGATGTGGGCGAAGAGAGGAGGCTCAGGGTGATGATCCTGGGGTTTGGGATGGCGGCCGCTGGGTCATCAGGGAGCCTAGGGAGGTGGGGGTACAGACGAGGGGGTGTGGCTGGAGGGCAGAAAAGAAGGTGCGGCTTAGCCCAGACTCCCACCCCAGGAGGTGACGTGGGCAGTAGCGACCCCTCCGCTCTGACACCCCTGTTTCTTGCCAGGAGGTCCCCCTGATGCACCTTACACAGAACCAGCAATGGATCTTCCTGGAGAACCTGCATCCCGACACCCCATATGAGCTTCAGGTGTGCGTCCGACCTTGGGAGCAACGACCAGGCAGCAACGTGGCCTGGAGTCCCTGGAGCCAGCCCCTGGCCTTCAGGACGAGGCCCGAAGGTGCAGGAAAGGGTGCTGGGCGAGGCTCTGGGGGGGTTGGGGGCGGCCTGGGTCGGGGGTGCGGTGCTCAGCTCCACGAACGGTCACCTGCTACCGTTAGCTCAGTAGCTGTGACCCCGCGGGGGGGCAGAGTGGACACAACTGTGCCTTTTTACGGATGGGGACAGGGACATGGGGACAGGACCACGACCTTGTAAGTCACTGGGAGGTCAGATCCACGTTTCCACTTTCTCCACCCTGAAACCTCCAACTCTGGCCTCGGTTTCCTCATCTGTAAAGTGGGCACAATGATACCCCAGGCCATAGGGCTGCGGGACCCTCTGTCCGCTGGGCACACAGCTGCGACCCTGTGGAGGGTCAGAGGTCACCTGTCCCTTGGTGCAGGTCTGGGATGGGGGCGCTAGAGTGACAGGAGTCGTGGGGACACTCCTCTAACCCCTGCGTGTGCTGCTCCCATCGCAACAGTCCCTCGGAAGGAGACCCCGGCCTTCCCTTGGTGGCCCCACCTGGTGGTGGGTGTCATCGCGCTGATCATCCTCACCACGGCCTACCTGCTGGCCCACCGCTGCCACTTCGGACCCTGGTAAGAGGCTCCCTCCTCCTCCCGCTCTGGTTTGACACTCGTGCCCCTTGAATCGGTCCCGGCTGGACCCCTGCTCGGATACAGCCGTGCTCCCTCTGCCCCCTGGCACCCTCCTAGCCTGTCTTTCCCCGGGACCCAGCCCTGAATATGGGACCCCTTGGGACCAGCTCAAGGGGAGTCGAGGGGAGAGCCCCATGGAGACCCCTCTAGAGCAGAGTCCCCAGGACTGGAGGATGTGTGCGTGCACACGTTTGTGTATGTGTGCACATGTTTGTGGGTGTGCACATTTGTGCATGCGCGCATGTTTTTGTGTGTGTGTGTGTGTTTGTGTGTGTGCACACACGTTTGTGTGTGTGCACGCGCATGTGTCTGCTGTGTGTTTAGGGGTGCACCGGGAGTCCATCTGGGCATCATTAATGTGTTCCCCTATTAACTGAGCCCACCCAGTGCCAGGCACGCCGTGTGCTAGGAACATGTGGGCCAGCCGCGTGCAAGGGGTCCCACGTCATAGCTCACAGTCTGGCGGGAAAGGCAGACGCCGATCACACCTGTGCTTCGGAGGGTGGAGGGAGAGACGTGTCGGAAGCAGACAGCGGGGACAGGGCCCGGGCGGAGGGGTGGCTGGGGCAACGTGCCAGATCATTCTAGTGAAATCTGCAGGAAGAGCTAACAGGCGGGTGGAGGGGATGGAGGTACTCCCCAGAGAGGGGAGACAGCATTACAGAGGCCCTGGGGGAGGAGGGAGGGGCGTTCCGGGAGTGAGAGTATAGGGAGGTGGGCATGAGCAGAGAGCGGAGTGAGGTAGGGAAGAGGGCTGCCTGCGGGCCGGACATCTGGGCACGGCAGGCTGTCTGGAGCTTTGGCACCCATCTGGAGGCAGACGCATACTACTGGGGTGCTCAAGTCAGCAAGCAGAGCGTGGGCTAGGATTAAGCCCCAGCTACCTCCCTCCCCAAAGGAAAACCCAAGTGGCGTGTGCAGTGCCCAGCCTGAACCACCACCCATGGCCGTCCTGACTGGAAGGGCCGCTCTCTAGCGCTCTCCTCTCTCCTCCTGGTTCACGCCTCCTGGTTCATCTGGTCCCCGCCGACACATCTTTCCCTGCAGGGACTCTGCTCACTCTACAGAATATAATAATGTTACACGCTTGACTTGTGTCTGTCTTCACATTAAAATGTCGGTTCCTTGAGATCAGGGACCTTCTCTATCGGGCTTCCTTGTGTCCCCAGCACCCAGGTCAGGACCCTCCTCCAGTGGTCAGGTCGGGACTGACCAAAAGAGTGAAAGGAGACGGAGGGGCTCTGTGCCCTGCCCTCAGAGCTGAGGGGCTCAGGGCAGGGAACCGCGGTCGCTGCCCCTTCTAACCCTCTTTCCCTCCTCCCCTCTCCCCTGTCCAGGCTGAAGAAGGTTCTGCGCTGTCACATCCCAGACCCTTCAGAGTTCTTTGCCCAGCTCAGTTCGAAGCATGGAGGAGATCTCCAGGTAGGAACTGCAGGTGGCTGGCGGGAAGGGCAGTGGGCCAGAGGGGGGGCAGTGTGTGAGGGGCTCAGAGGTGGTGCTTGAGGAGCGGGCTTTGCACCGTGTAGAGGAGACAGATGCAAAGTGAGTGCATCTCTCCCCAGCGCTGGCACCTGTGTTCGCAGGCTGAGTGGCACCTCCCGTCTCAGCCAGAGAGCTTGGGTTCTAATCCCAGCTCCACTACTTCCTGGCTGTGTGACCACGGGCACATTGTAGAACCTCTCTGTGCTCTGTTTCCCCACCTGTAAAATGGACAGGCAGGTAGTGTTGCTGTGTGTATGGCTCCAAGAGCATTGCCCAACTTGCAGCTCAGCGTTGCAGTCTGTTGACCAAGTTCTTCCCTCCATGAGCTGCAGAGGCCTGCTCTGTGGGGGCAGCGCTGCCCTTGGCCCTGCCCCAAAGCCCTGCTCCCCAAACATCCATTTTCCAGTGCTCACCTCATAGCTACACCCTGAACTTCGCTTAAAGTTGCCTCCCCTCTCCCAGCAGACACCCTCTTCAGGAAGGAAGCCTCAGCGGGGAGGGGATGTGGTGGGCTGCTCCTACCACCCCACCCCCACTTCAGGCTTCCTATATGGTTGAGGGGGATGAAGTGAGGGTGGAGGGAGGTCAGGAGGAGTTTAGGGGCTGGAAGACACACGGGACTACAGCTGTCATGAGCTGGTTTTGGGGTTCTCTGTCAGGGCTGATCAGGGGCCCTTGTGGAATTTCTTGGAAACTCCCAAGACTAGAGACAGCTTACCTGTAGTGCTCTTGCTAGGAGGGAGTCTGTCTCCCTAAAACTCCTCCTTCAGTCCTAAAGATAGTGAGCTCCCCACCCAGAGAGGCATTCAAGCAAGACTTGGCTGACTATGCGTCAGAAGCATGGTGGAGGTGTTTGGAGGCTGGACTGGGTGCTCCTCAGACCTCTTCCAGTTGGAAGTCCTGATTACAGGGTGTTTGGAGGTGGGAGTGGGGTCCTTCCCGGAAAGCTGTGAGCTACCCCATCTTCGCATGAGGTCATCCTAGATCTCGATGCGTGCCACAGACCTAGGGGGAGGAGGGGGAGTCCCAAAGACGCCCTGGGCAGGCATGATGTGGCTGGGGTTTGAGGTGGGTCTAGGAAGCCCCCCTCCTGCTTCTGGGTGAGAAGCCCACTCCTCTTTCTACCCCAGGACCCTGCCTCCAAGGTGCCAAGGCCTGCTGCCCTGTTCATGGACCTGGGAGTGTGTGTGTGTGTGTGTGTGTGTGTGTGTGTGTGTGTATGTGTGTGTGTGTACATGTGCGCGCACACAGGTGCGTGTGAGGAAGCTGGGTATCTTCTTGCATCCCCTCCCCCTGCTTTTTGAGCAGAAGCCCAGGTCCAGGAAGTGGTTGACCACATGCACCTGAGGGGCCCAGAGGAGCCTTGGCACAAGAGTGCCAACCGCAGGCCTGGCCTCCCCTCCTTCTATCCATAGGCTCTGTGCTGATGTCTGGCCCTGCCCTCTGGCCACCCCTCTGGTGGCATCAACCTCTCTCTTCCTAGCTTGCTCTCCTCCTTTGCCACCCTCAGTTTACCCTAGCTGTCTCTCTTCTGGACTTTCTCCTGTAAGGCGTGTGTGTGTGTGCGCGCGCGTGCGTGAGTATGTGTGTGTGCGTGTGTGCGTGCGTGAGTATGTGTGTGGGTGTGTGTGCATGTGTGTGCGTGTGCGTGTGTGGGTATATGTGTGGGTGTGTGCACATGTGGGTGTGTGTGGTGCATGCATAGGAATGTGTGTGCATGTGTGGGTATGTGTATGGGTGTGTGTGCATGTGTGGGTGTGTGTATGTGTGGTGCATGCATGGATGTGTGTGCGTGCGGGGTATATATGTGGGTGGGTGTGCATGCATGGGTGTGAGTGTGGTGCATGCATAGGTATGTGTGTGCGTGCGTGGGTATGTGTATGGGTGTGTGTGTGTGGTGTGTGTGCGTGTGTGTGTGTGGTGTGCGCATGGGTGTGTGTGTGGTGCATGCATAGGTATGTGTGTGCCTGTGTGGGTATGTGTATGGGTGTGTGTGCATGTGTGGGTATGTGTGTGTGTGGTGTGCATGCATGGGTGTGTGTGTGTGCATGGTGTGTGTGTGTGTGGTGCGTGCATGGGTGTGTGTGGTACATGCATAGGTATGTGTGTGCCTGCGTGGGTATATGTATGGGTGTGTGTGCATGTGTGGGTATGTGTGTGTGTGCGCATGGGTGTGTGTGCATGTGTGGGTATGTGTGTGGGTATGTGTACATGTATGTGTGTGGTGCGTGCATGAGTATGTGTGTGTGCGTGGGTATGTATATGTGTGTGTGGTGCATGCATGGGTATGTGTGTGTGTGTGTATGTGTGTGTGGTGCATGCATGGGTGTGTGTACGTGTGTGTGTGTGGTGCATGCATGGGTGTATGTGGTGCATGCATAGGTATGTGTGTGGGTATGTGTGTGTGCATGTGTGTGTGTGTTGCGTGCATGGGTATGTGTGTGTGTGTGGGTGTGTGTGTGGTGCATGCATGGGTGTGTGTGGGTGTGTGTGTGTGTACATGTGTGTGTGTGGTGCATGCATGGGTGTATGTGGTGCATGCATAGGTGTGTGTGTGTGGGGCTGCGTGTATGGGTACGTGTGTGTGTGTATGGTGCATGCATGGGTGTGTGTGCATGCGTGTGCGTGTGTGGGGGTGTGTGTGTGTGGGTCTGCATGTGTGTGCATGTGAGAGAGCAGCTCTGGCCCTGGAGCCGGCTCCGGGAGGCAGACGCGGGACATGTCCCCAGCGGTCCGGTCATTCATCTGAGACGCACTGACCTGGTCCTGCACTGGGCCCGGGACTGCCGGGCCAGCCCACCAGGCCTGGCCCCCGCTGGGGGACAACAGTGCAGCTGCTGAGGGCTCCGGGCAGAGGGCTGTTGGGTTTCTCCAATGCACCACCTGAGTCTCCCACCACACCGCGCTGGGTCCTACCGCTCCTCCTCTGCTGCGTGCTCTGGGGTGCACCTGTGCTGGGGGTCCCACCTGCATTTTCTGACTGGATCGCCCCTTGCTGGTCTGTGGCAAGGGGTTCCAGAAAGGGGGGGCTAATTGTGGTGGAAACGGAGACGCAGTGAGCTGCCTGGGGTCGCACGGCTGGTGAGTGCAGTGCCAGGACTGGAGTCTGCCCCTCCTAGCAAAGACCAGGGATCTCTGGACTCCAGAGCTGAGAAGGTTCCCTGTGCAAGGAGGGAGTGGGTGGGCGGGGTGAAGGAGGGGCATCAACTCCCTGCCAGGATTCTCCACGGCAGTGAGTGGGGAGCCTGGGGCCCCACGTTAGCCGGCCCTGTGATCAGGACCAGGGCACTCCCAGCCCTGGGCGTCCGCAGCATGAACGAGGCGGCTCGCAGGGCCCTTTCTGCTCTGGCCTGGGTGGGCTGACTCACACGCTCCACCCGACACTGGGGCCTCCCCCTTCACTGTGTTCCTGTACCTAGAGCAGCACCAGGCTCAGAGTAGGTGTGTACCCCGCTGCCCCACACGGAACCGACGCCTTCCGTGAGCACTTACGTGAGCCGGGAAGGCCAGTATGGAGACTGAAAAGCAAGCGCATTCCTGGGGCTGACCCAGGCGGTGGCCGAGCCAGTGCACGGGGTCGAGGCATGTGAGGGTACAATCAGGGAGGGCTTCCTAGAGGAGGCAGTGTTGCGTGGCCTGCTGGAGGAGAAGAAGGCAGGGTCCTGGTATTCCACTCACTTTCCCCCTGCTCTTTCTCCTGCAGAAGTGGCTCTCTTCGCCCTTACCCTCCTCTTCCTTCAGCCCCAACGGCCTGGCACCTGAGATCTCCCCGCTGGAGGTGCTGGACCGGGACACCAAGCCTATGCAGCTGCTCTGGCTGCAGCAGGAAAAGCTGCCCTCGCCCTCGCCCAGTGGCCACTCGCTGGCCAGCTGCTTCACCAACCAGGGCTACTTCTTCTTCCACCTCCCGGATGCTCTGGAGATCGAGGCTTGCCAGGTCTACTTCACCTACGACCCTTGCACAGAGGAACCCGACGAGGGTGGGCCTGGGGCACCCGAGGAGTCTCCTCCCCCACCCCTGCCGACTCTGCCCGGGGAGGACGATGCCTACTGCACCTTCCCCCCTGGAGAAGACCTGCTACTCTTCTCCCCCAGTCTCACTGGTGGCCCATCTCCCCTGAATGCTGTCCCACAGTGCACTGGGGCTGGTGAAAAGAAGCTGACTCCCTCCCTGCAGGTGGGGGTTCCGGGAGATTGGGTCCCCCAGCCCCTGGAGACTCACAGCTCAGGAACCCCTCACCTGGTGGATTTTCAGTCGCCCCTGGGGCCCGCACTGGGAGATGCAGAAAATGAGGTCCCTGCCCCCGACCCCAGGGAAAGGCCTGGCTTCCCCTGGGTTGGCCCTCCTGGGCAAGGTGAGGTCAGGCCCCCAACCTCCTGCCTGACCCTAAACACCGATGCTTATCTATCCCTTCAAGAGCTTCAGGATCAAGACCCAGCTCACTCGGCATAGACAGACGGCCAAGGGTGGACGGCAGGTGGCCGCCCGCTGTTGTCCCAGGCACAGCTGAGGACACTCTGCCTTCAAGGCTGGGACACTAGGTGTCTCTACCCAAAGGACCCCACCCAGCCCTGCACGCTCGAGCTGTTCAATTCCCACTCTCAACTGCTGCTCCCCCGTCCAACTGCCCGAACTAGGAACTGCAGGGAAGGTGGCACTGTGACTTCCTCGCCCCCTCTCAGTCCTGGAGTCCCCCAGGTTTTTCTGCGAAGTGACAGTCTTCTCCAGCCCACAGTTACTCTGCAGGGAGAGTTCTCTTGGGCCTTTCTAAAATACGGGGTTCTGTTGCCCCTTGTTCAAACCCTGCTGTGACTCTTCACTGCCCTTGCCCCTTCAGCATCATGCAGAGACATTGGCTTCTGGAACCCTCCTGGTAGTCCTGTTGACCATTTGGGGCCCCCTTTGCACAAGCTGTTCTGTGCCCTGGGTGCTCTCTCCTCTGAATGACGAGTTCCCCCACCCTCAAGCCTTAGTTCTGCTTCCCCTGGAGGGGTCCATCTCTTTGAATGTGCTCAAACTTCGAGATTCAGTACGAAGACCTGTCACTTCCCCCTTGGCTCCTTTGTGACCTCGGAATGCCTGGCTAGGCATCCTTCATAGCGTGGCTCCGGTGTGGATACAAATACCCCCATTGTGGACACTGGGTGGATCTTTCAATAATGGAGTCACAGACAACTCAGGCTGCCTTCATGCAGGGGGAACCACCTCCTCTCTGGAGCGCCCTGGTGCCTTGAAGCATGTGTGAAGCCGGGACTCCGGAAGGCCTGCCCTGGGCGCTGGGCTCCCGCAGCTGCAGTGAGAGGTTCATTCCCTGGCATGGCAGTCCAGCTCCTCCCACACAGCCGCCCCCGTGCTTCTCAGGGCCCGCAACACCCCCGTCACTGCCCTCCCTTCGGAATCAGACACTGAAAACACCCGTGATACCTGTCACAACCTTTCTTCTCACACAAGCAGCACACAGACAAAGGCCTGCACCCCAGCTAACTGAGCAGAGAGAGCCCAGCGCCCATACTTATAGGCCCTGCTGGTAGCTGATTGGCCACCTGACACAAGCCTCCAATAGGCTGACCAGGAGCCTATCAGGTGGCTTAGCACAGAAGCTCTGCCCAGTCAGGGAGGCGGGGCCTGAGCAGGCCAATCAAATTGTGTCTCAGTCCAGTGCAGTGAGATCTAGCGGGAAGGGAAGCCGGGGATCTGGTGCACGTGGAGAGAGATGCTGGAGAGAAGTTGAGGACTATTGCAGGGGGCCCTGGCTCCTGACGCAGACACTCCTGCCTCCGTGGGTGGTTACTGGGCTTTTACTCAGGATTCCTGTTTCCCTGGTACCTGAAATAAATTCCCCTTTCCTGAGGTTGTCTGTGTTTGGATCCTTACTACAGAACAGCATAATTATCAGAACCTGTCACTTCTCACCTCTTGACTTGCGATGCTGTGTGTCCTGCGGCGGGAGGCCCCTTAGTCCAGCCTGAGCGCTGACCCCATCTGAGTGCTCACAGATTTGCCGTGTGTCCTGAGGCAACCCGGGAAGTTTCTCTGCAAGTCAGTCTCCACTGGAGGGGTTGTTGGGAGGCTTACATTTCTCAATCCAGGGTCACGTGCGTTGTGGGTTTTTTTTTTTTTTTAATGATCTATGTGTACCATTCTGTTATTGTTTACCTAATAGTTTTTAAAATTATTTCACTTTTTTGTTTAGCTACTATTTAAAGAAAGATCCTTTTATAGCTTTCATACATGAAAAACTGATGTTCACTTTAATTAAAGGCAATTTTGAAAAGTAAAGACAATAAAAACAAAATGTTTTTGATTCCTTGCCTGCTGGGGGTTTGCTCTGTCACTTTGTTTAGGGGACATTAAACAAAGCTGTGGAAGACATGACAGCACCGGACAGTAACATCCTCCTTGAGAAAAAGCCAAAGGATTGTAAGGAGAATAGCCTTTCATCAGTAGGAGCCAGATACATCTTATTCTGTATCTAACACCATCTGACAAATGTTATGGTGTTGTCGGAAAGTCTCTCTCTCCTCTTACACACACACACTCAACTTTTTCACCAGTGCCCTTGATTCTGAAAAAGTTGGACCAGATCCTGGGTGGCAATCTCTGGTAGTCACAAAGTTACACTTACGGCAGACATTGCTAATTGATTGCACATGCATGGCAGACATTGCTAATTGATCACAGTTCTCCTTCTTGCAGAGCTTGGGGTGCAGCTTTAGATTGCATAGGCAGGTTCCGAGTAATCACCTGTTGCCAACTCTGGATCAGATAATCCCTCGGCTTACTTCCACAATAGAGGCTATTTTTCCAGACTCCACTTTTCCAGGGAGGAAAACTGAGGCCTCAGGCTGTGATAATGGAGACTGGAAAGCTGAGAGGCCTCTATGAGCTGGTGTGCCCAGGGAAGCCAGCTGTCACCACCATGCCGGCAGCAAGCCAATTAAAGGGTTGCATTCTAGCAGGCAGAGATGAACTGATGGGCCAGAAGCCATAGTGCAACATGTCCAGGGTGGATAGAGTTTGGGTCCTGGGAGATAGGGCAGGGAGGGTGTAGGTGGCAGGGGTGGAAGGAATGACCGGGATACAGGCTGGCCTGGGTCAGGTTGCAGGAACGAGGAGCCGCGGCAGCTGGGGACCAGGCAGCCTGGGGACCCGGAGACCCCAGCAGCTGCAGAGTGGAAAGCGAAGGGGGCCCAACAGACAGAGCGGGGGATAAGAGAAAAAGGAGGAGGGGTGAGGACTTCCAGCCTGTCAGGTTGCCACTTACTTGAACTGTATTTGTCCTCTGACCCCTGCATCTGCCCCATACTTCTGCTCTCTCGCACTGTCCACTCCTCTCCAAGCAAGTCCTAATGCTACCAGAAAAGTCTGGTGGAAACATTCTGTGACTGGGATGGGTGACCTGCCACTGTCCTAACTACTGACACCTGGATAATACCCAAGGTCAAGAAGCACAGTGAAAAGAGGTAAGAACACGAACAATTATATCCTGACACTGCCGCGCACTTCCCAAACATCATCCCCATCACCTGAAAGGGATGCTGGGAGGCAGGTGTTGTGTTCTCCATTTTGCAGATTCGGAAACTGAGGCTCCAGATGGTAACGATACCAGCCGGTGGTTGATAGAGCCGGCATTCAAGCTCAGGTCCGTTGGTGGTTTGTATATGCGAGGCTGCAGGGGAGACCGTTATATCAAGTCAGCAAGATATAATAAAAGGGAAGAAACAAGGAAAACCCCATTCTAAGCCTCCTGGCAAGCAATTAAAAAAAGTAGCCCACATTCCACCCCCTGCACAGCCCTTTGATCCCTTGAGTCCCTCCAGGGTGGTATTGCTCAGGGCGCCACCACATTCCTGCCTAAACTGCCAGTGACCCCCTGTGTTTTGGGGACAACGGCCCAACGCCTTGTTGTGATGGCCTGTGACTTGGGGGACCTCAGGCGGGTCCCTTCTGCTCTTGTGCCTCAGTCTCCCCATGTATAAATGGGGCATTCAGATTGGATGATTTCTAAATGCTTTCCTGGCCCTGATGTTCTGTGGTTTTGGATATCACACAGAACGTGGCTTGTGGCTGGGACTTTGTGCACTTCACTGCATGAGTGAAAAGCTGGGCTGGGCCGAGGGTGAGGGGGTGAGGAGGATGAGGGCATGCACCACAGTTGACTCACTTGCTTAGGAACTGCTGGTCCCCAGGTTTGAAGTAGCCCCATCACCCTAGCAATCCACTCCCAGACTCCTATGCATCCCTGGGGGCCCACTCAAGAATCTCCACTTCTGGGAGCCCTCAGAGCCCTCCAAGTGTGGGGATTTCTTCCTCCCACTCCCCCGTCCTGAGCTACCTCTGTTATAAGCATTTGTTGTGCTGTGAGCCAGACACTGTGCTAGACTCTGGGGACAAAGAAGCAATAATAATAACCACGCAAGAAAAGCAACCGGAGCTACACTGGCACAAACCTTCCCTGGCCATACCAGGTGAGAAGACACTGGAGTCTCTGAGCTTGAAGAAGGAAGTTGGAGTGTGTGGGATTTTAATAAGGGGAGGGGGCACAGCCAGAGCCCGGTGGAAATAGGTGCGGGATATTCTTGCAAGGCAGAAGCATTGTTCTTGTGGGTGAGCAACCACTGTTGGCTATTTGGGTTTTACCCAGGGGCAGTGAGGGTGGGCAGGGCTCTGTCCTAACCAGCACATGATGCTATTAACTCGCTTAATCCTCAGAACAACACCATGAGGAGCGAGGGAGGTGCAGTTCTACCCATTGGGGTGATTGGCCTGAGGCTGCCCTGCTGGGACGAGGCAGAGCATGGATGTGAGCAGGGGCAATCCTTGGCACCCGTTGACCCCACGGACCTCTCGGCAGCTGTGCAAAAGAGGAGTGAGCACGACTCTGCGTGCTGTGTCCAGAGGAGGGCAGGAGGCCTCAGGAGGCAGCCCCATGCCCCAGGCCACACGGCGAGTTTGGAAGGGGCAGGAGAGGCCTGAAACCTGGGCTCTCACCCCCACACCCTGCTGTCCACCCTCTCTTTCTTGGGGGGTAGGATTGGGGGCTGGGTTGTTGATTAAACTTGAGCTCAGTACCAGTGACCTCGACCTGTCCCCGTGGCAACCTCGGGACATCCCCTTGGCTGCCTGCTAGAGAGTTTCCACTGCCACCGACAGGCATCAGGCCTGACACACTCGATGTTCCCATTACAGCGCGGGGGGCGGGGGTGACGCAGGGCTGTGGGAACGCGAGGCAGGAAACGCTGAGTGGGGAGGCAGAGACAGTGGGGGAAGAGGTAGCCCATCTAAATTCCGGGAAGTCAGGATGCAGAGGGGCGGGAGGAGCCCGTGGGAGACGCAGCCTTCCACGCCCACGGGCCTGCCTCCAGGCCGGCCACAGGCGGAGAGGAGGCCTGAGGCTGCCCTGCGGGGAAGGGCAGACAAGGACACCCACAGCCTCGTCTTCCCCGAGCCGAAGAAAACCAACCAGAGCCCGGTCAGCACAACCTCTGCTGGGGATGCCCAGCATGAGGGGCCTCGGGAGGGCTCGTCTAACTTGGGGAGGGAGTTGGCACCGTATGGGGCTCTGGCAAGAGGAGCTGAAGGGCACTGCGGGCCCTTGGGAAAGTCGGGTCAGGAGTGGCTCTTGGGAGAGGCAGGAAGTGTTTTAGAGCTGCTCACTCGAGGCTCCCCGGCCCATGGTGCTCGTGCTGGGGTCCGTCCTGCCCTGAAGCCCCTGTGGCCCCCTTGGGGTGTCAGGTACAGCGGCTGAAGCAGTAACTCTGGTGCTGGGCAGCCTGGGCGAAGCCCTGGAGCTACCACGTACCAGCTGGGACCTTGGCAAATGCTAAAACTTCTCTGTCTCAGTTTCCTCATCTGAAAATGGGAGAAATACCAGGACTGTTGAGGATTAAAGAAGTGTGTGTGAAAAGAACAGGGAAGGGGGTTGTGGGGGCGAGGGGGTGTCAGCACCAGCAGCTGGAGAGGCAGCTGGCTCGCTGCTTGCCTGTGCCAGCTCTCTGCTCTCCCGGGGATGTGGTTGACCTAGACCTACGTGGCTGGGCTGGTCGCCCCCACCTCCTGGCCCTTTGCAACTTCTTGCTCCTCTCTGCCTCTGTCCCCCAAGCAGCTGGGAATGTCCCAGGGGATAATCGCAAACATCCAAGGGAGAACACTGGGATCACGGGATTCCAGGAGCTGAGACAAAGGCAAAAGGAAAGCTAAAGGGTCTTCCCTTTGCCCCTCAAATCCAAGCATGCTAGGGCCTCCCAGGTGGCACAGGGGTTAAGTCTCAGCACTATGAAGCTGTTGGCAGCCACTGCAGCACGAGTTCCATGCCGGCCAGGGAGCTTCCCACATGGCGCAACAGGCCTCTTCTGTCTCCCCGCTGCTCCCCTCAGCAGTGTATTTCAGTAGATCCGCCTCTTCTGCTCCCCACTCTGTCTCTGGTGAATTCTCTTACCCCCATCTCTGGCCTACACCCCAGCTCTTGTATGCATAAATAAATAAATCTTTTAAAAAAAATCCAACCACTCTAGCTGACACCAGACCATCCCAGCCAAGGTCACTGTATCCCTCCCAGTTCTGCCCACTTGTCCCTTTAGGACCTTGGTTTCTTCATCTGTAAAATGGGGAGAATGGTGCTGGAGAGGGAAGCTGTTTTACCTAGAAGCTCCTTTCTGCCTGAACCAGTCTGTTCTGAGGCATCTGGAGGGTTGGGGAGGGAGAGCCCCCACTCGCTCTCGTAAGATGATCCAGCAAGTTTGCCATGGAGGTCTTCCCCCCACTCTAATTTTAAGTGCCCAGTAGAGTTACTGATGGGAAAACCTCATGTGCATTCCCGGCAGGCCCCAGCAGCACGAGAATCATTTCCCAGTCATTCTATTACATTCCTTCATGCAGGGTGCTGTCCAAAGTGGCCATCTACATCTGGGACAGGTTGGAATTGCTTGGCGTGGAGCTTGGTGTTGGTCAATCCCAGTCGAGGGGGGTATCCCCAGCCAAGGGTCCAGCTACCTGGTCATAGGAAGCATAGGAGAACACCTGCCCCAGCCAGGAACTGAAAAAGGACTGAGTAAGTTGTCCTGTGATTTATGCAAATATGAAGGTAACATTACTTTAAATATGAAAGAAAGCATTACTACTGGCAAAGCTCTGAAGCAGGTGCAGGTGGGGATGGGAGCTGGAGGGTGGCAGCATATCACGGCAATGATGACAGTGACATGCGTTGATTTAGTATGTGCAGGCACTGCTGAAAGTTCCTCACAGATTCTTTTGATTTTCACACCACTACTTTTGATTATTGTCTCATTTTCTATATGAGGAAACAGAGGCACAATACGGTTAAATAACATATAGCTCAAGGTCATGTGGCTATGAAGTATCAGAACCAGGACTTGAACCCAGGCTTCCGATTCAAGTGCCTCTATTTTTAACCCACATGGTGTGAGACAATAGGGAACAGTGAGGTCTGTGTCAAACTGAAATTGCTCAGGACAGCCACCACTGATGGTTGCTGTGTTGGATGATGTGTCAGATATAAATTTTTCAGAGAACTTGGAAATTAAACTCTCTACGTGAAGTGACTTTGTAAATATTGGCCACTAATTGTGTAAACATTTAAAACATAAGCGGGTGGGGCCTCCCCGGTGGCGCAGCAGTTAAGCGCTGCGCTGTGGAGCTGTTGGCCGCGAGCGATGCCAGTTCGACGCCCAGCCGGGGAGAATCCCACATGGTGCGGCAGATCTCTCCTGCCTCGCCCGCTGCTCCCCTCAGCAGTGTATTTCTGATCTGCCTGTTCTGCTCCCCATTCTGTCTCTGGTGAACCCTCTCGCTGCCCCGCGCCTCTGGCCTGTACCCCAGCTTGTATACATAAATAAATAAAATTCTAACAACAACAACAACAAAACATAAGTGGGTCAAGCAAAATGTGTCTATACACTAGGTGGAGGGAAGAAAGGGAAAGCAGCCTATGGGTTTTATAGCAAGGTCACTCCCTGCCCTTGGCTGGGCTGGGGGCTCCACTCCCCACCCTGTGTCCCCTTGCAGCCACGATCCAGATGTCCTGTCCATCAATGCACCCCAGAACCTGCTCCAGACGTTCACTGAATGAGTGTGTAGATCATGAATGGGTGAGGGGAAGAAAGGAGGGAAGGAGGAAGGCAGGAAGGCAGGAAGAAAGGAAGGCAGGCAGGCAGGCAGGAAGGAAGGAAGGAAGGAAAGAGGGAGGGAGAGACAGTTACATAAAGGTTCCAGGAACTTGGCCTTGCATATGCATCAGAAACCAATGCAGACAGCAGAAGGGACAGAGCCCACGGGACCAGGACCCAGCCCCACCAGGACGAAAGCTTTACTTCTGGGATCCCGCCAGGATGAACAGCTGCTCTGGTGACACGGAGCACCACGAAGGAGGGGCACTTGGGGGAGCCAGAGCTGGGTGTCTCCCCTGAAAGGTGCAACAGGAGAGAGGCTCCTCGTACAGGGCTCCCTTAGAGGGCGAGAATCAGTCCCTCAGACTGAACTGAGCATAGGGGAGGAACTCTGACTGCACCTCATTTTGAGGCAAGAAAGAAAAATTTATATATAATTGGAATTCTGGGTGACTGGGCCATTCTTGTGCCCTTTTACGAGGACGTGCTTGTACGTGATGACATTGTCCTATCATCTGATTCTTGAATGTTTTCCTTTGGCGAGAGCACCCGGAAGAGCGCACAGGTTGGGGCTCAGGGGACCTGGGTTCCACTCCCCACCATGCTGCAGCCTCGCCGTGGGCCCCAAACCCCGCCAGCGTCTGCCTCCCCTATCTGTCCCGGAGCCCCATGAGTAGCGTTTCTTTTGTTTCCACTTTGTGGCTTGAGGCCGCCCCTCTCAACCTCCAGCCCCGACTGGACGCCGCTGCCCTGCCCGCCCAGCTGGGAAAGCAGTGAGGAGCCCTGGGGGCTCTGCCCAGTGGCATTGGCAGAGGCCAGAGACCAGGACCTGGCGCTGGGCAGAGCGGTGAGGGGCCCAGGAGTGGTGAGCGCCAGGGAGGGCGCCACAGACCTGGGAGGTGGGAGAGGACCACAGGTTTGGTGCCCTGGAGGCACGGAGGGCAGGTTTGTGTGAGGAGTATGCTGGGCGCTGGGGCGGCACACCTAGCCCGGGGGTCTGCGCGTGTTCACCGCACAGGCTGCACGTGCACACGTGCCTGATGTCTTTGTCAAACTAGAACTCTAGCTTGGAACTGAGATTCCTGCCCTAACGGTGCCCAAAGGCGTGCGGGACGTGATGCCAATTAACCAGGCTCAGCAGGCCAGGGCGGACCTAGGTCAAGATGGCCGGGGGCGATGAGAAACTCTGGGGGCTGAACGTGCCGAATGCCAGGAACACCAACCATGACGGGCTGTTCTGACAAACTTGACTCACTCTAAAGGAGCCAGTTAGAGAGATGTCAGGCGGTTTCTTCAGGGTGCTATGGCGGGTGTTCTCTTAGACCAACGACGATCTGTAAAATAAAAGCGCTCATAGCTCAACTCCTGTCTCTTTTTGGAGGTGACAGGCATCAGATCCTGGTCACTTCCGTTGTAGCAAATACGAGTTTGATTTCACTGGGGCCTCATTTTCTGCAAGTGGAGGCTAAAAATGGCGTCTCCAGAAAGGCTTGTTGTGGCAAGTAAATGAGATCACTGCAGAGCGGGCACGGGGCCTGGCACGAGTGGGTGCCGTCCGCAGTGTCAGTCCCCCAGAGCAGCCCTCAGCACAGCCCTGTCGTGGAGGCCAGGCCCCCAGGTGGCTTCTCTGTCCCTGGAGATTGAGGGGGCCCAGGGGGCCAGGACACAGGGTGAAATGCAGATTCCCAGGGGGCGGCAAGGCCTTTGTCCCCTATTTGCATGTGAATATGTCACCTCTGGGGGACAAGGGTGTCCAGGCCTTGATGTTGCTGTGAGGGAAACCCTGTGGCAGCAATAGGCTGCCCGCCCCCCAGCTCTCTGAGTTCTTGGGGAGTTGGCTTCCTGCCCCACCTTACCAGGCCCTGCCCCCCAGGGCCGTGGCTGATCAATGGCTGGGTGGCGAACAGGTACAGAGGACAGTGGACAGTGATTGAGCAAGATCTGCCTTTCAGACCGCCAGGACCTGCCTGCCTAGGCCGGCGGGTTCTTTGCCTTCCCAACTGGAGGGAGGTGTGGGGAAGAGGCTGGAGGGAGGAGGGGAAATTGCCAGAGTCTGGGGTGAGGTGGGCTGGGCCTTCGTCCCAGGTTGGGGGGGCAGGGGGCAGAAACAGGAGAAGGTGAGGGAGAAGTGGTCCCACCCAGGAGCCCTCAGCAGCCCCTCCTGCCCGGCCCAGCCGTCCTGGCCCGGGGGTAGTGGGCACTGAGCAGAACTGTGCTGGAGCTCCCTGGGCACCACACCCATGATGGACACAACCCGAGGGCACACATGACCCACACCCTTCCTACCCCACACTTAGTTGGGGGTACACAGGCTGCACGATAACATGCTGCAAACACACCTCACATTCCACCCACAGCCTTCACACACCTCACACACCCCTCCCACTTCACACACATACAACTCACACGCCTCACACTCCACACACACCCCTCACACGCCACACACATACAATCACACCCCTCACACTCCACACACACCCCTCACACGCCACACACATACAATCACACCCCTCACACTCCACACACACCCCTCACAC
>PVIJ01006618.1:0-23777 GCA_004024925.1 Scalopus aquaticus
ATAAACACATGCAATTTGCAGCGACATGGATGGAATTAGAGGGGATCATACTCAGTGAAATAAGCCAGAAAGAAAGAGAAAAATATCGAATGGTTTCACTTATAACAGGACTATAAGGAAACCAAATAGGAGAGAGACAATCAGCGGGGGGGGGGAGGGGGGGGCGGCGGAGGGAGGGAAGGAAAAGCACACAAAATGGAATAGAAAAGAACACAAGCGACCATGGAGATGGATCACGGGTGAATTGGTGGTGGGCTACCCAAGGGGAATACAAAATGTAAAAGACATAAATAACAATAAAAATATATATTAAAAATATATATATATTAAAATTTTTTTTTCTTAAGCAAACAATCACAGAAAATGGTCAAATTTTGATGCATCAGTCACAGACATTCAGGAATATATCACACTGTTTTTGCCAGCTTTTCTCCTAACAGTTTACAGGGAATACCTATCCCTCCTTTCCTTACCTAATGTCCATTAGATTCTCTACTTTATGTAAGATATTAGAAGGCACAGTTAAAAGTTTTTCCTTGGGAGAAAAATAAAAGGCTAACTGCTTTACTACTGAGTCACTAGCTAAACACTATTTATAAATTTTTGAAGTGTAGACTTTTCAGTATTAAGGAACCATGATCTTTGGTAAACATATTTCACCATCTATGACAGAACAGTAAGTCAAAATGTTAAAATTCACACTAATACTTCTCAATAAATCATAATCTAATGCAGAGAAATTGGTCCTAACAAATACTTTTCCTTTTTCAGTCCTGCACAGGATGGAATTTGTTTTTTTTTTTTTAATTCTTGTCTCCTTAAAAGGTAACTTATTTCTCAGCTAAGATGGTGACTGCTGATTCATTCTATCCACCCCAACTTTACTGTGAAAGTCCAGAAACACATTGAACAATACGAATCTGGTGGAATAACTAGTAAAAGCCAGGAAGAAAATGAAATAAAGGGGGAAAAGACAAAACTGTGGGGAAATAATAGATAAAACTGGACTAGAAGAGTAAAGTTGCATTAAAATTGGGCAACTCTTAAAAACATTTGTGGTATGACTGAAATTTCACTAATGTCCTGTACCATGTCTTACTTGAAAAGTAAACAGGACAAAATATGCTTAAAATTAGCCCAGTAGGACTTCAGGTAGACAAAAAGTGTGATCTATGCTCAACAGACAATTAGCAAACAATAATATTCAGTGTTATTCGACATCTGGAGAGATTTCTAAAAGGGTTTACAGAAAACCCTGCCATAGCAACTCAAGCATAGAGCTTCTCAGGTATCTATAATATATTTTTTAGAAACATTCACTAGGGCCTCCCTGGTGGCACAACGGGTCAAGCACAGCACTATGAAGCTATGCAGAGCTACTGAGTGCAAATTCGGTGCCCAGCCAGGGAGATTCCTATATGGCACAGCGGACCTCTCCTACCTTGCCCACTTCTCCCCTCAGCAGTGTATTTCAGTTGATCTGCCTTGTTCTGCTCCCCATCCTCTGTCTCTGGTGAATCCTCTCACCACCCCAAACCTCTGACCTACACCCCAGCTTGTATGAATAAATAAATAAATATTTGAAAAAAAAAAGAAATATTCACCAAACTTCCTTTTTAAATACCTTGTCTGTGAAGATAAGCTAATCATAATTAATGAAGGACTCCATGTTTAAAAGAAACTTCACTGTCAAATGCTGAGGCTCAAAGTGCACATCTGAGAAGATATGAGGAAGAAGTATAAAAGGAAGGGAAAAATTTTTAAAAGAAAAGAAACTATCAGTGATAAGGAGAGAAAGAATCCAGTCTGAGGCATCCGAATCTCTAAATATGCTATTTCAAGCACTGATAGAGCTCTAAATGAATAGCTATGGCCCAGTCCAATGGATGTATTATAAATCCCACAGGGAGTTTTCCTTTTTAATCAAAACACTCTTTAATGTTTTTTGCAGGAAAAAAAAATCCTTCTTAAGATAAATTTCAAGGAAAACTATGTTAAGCCTCCAGAACCTCTTTAAACTAAGAAGCTTGAAAAATTTCCACCATCACTAACAACAAATTGGATGAAATAAGCTATTTTAATAAATTGTACCAAAAACAAAATTTGTTTGCAGCGACTTTCCTAGCTTCTTTATTAGAACATGTTGTTGTTCCAGTAATAAAATAGCAGAGCATTTAAGAATATGTGCTTTTACTCTAATGAAGATAAGACTGGTCATTAAAAGGATGAAACCATTTCAGCCCAGAGTAATATGTCTAAAGATATTTTTTAAAGGTTTATTTATTTATGCATACAAGCTGGGGTGTAGGTCAGAGATGTGGGGCAGGGCGGGGATCAGTGAGAGAATTCATCAGAGACAGAATGAGGAGTAGAACAGACAGATCAACTGAAATACACTGCTGAGGGGAGCAGCAGGCGAGGCGGGAGAGGTCTGCTGCACTGTGTGGTAAGGAACTCCTGAACTCACTGCAATGACTATGGATTGCTTCATAGCGCTAAGATTTAACCACCTGCGCCACCAAGGAAGGCCCAGAGTAATATGTCTAAACTAAAAATTATGGGCATGAGATCAAACAATCGCAGTTTGATCTACAGTTGTGCCTGACAGTGAAAAATGATGTGTAATGACAAAAGAAATAAGAAGAAAAACAGGGTGTATTAATCTGAAAAGTACTACAATATACTGGAAGCAGCTAAACTGTGCTGCTCTCTGATCAATACAATAAAATGCTATCAATAAGCTAAGTGAATACAAGTCCACAAAAAGCACAAAGCTATACACTTCACAGGTCATCTCAGGCTCCACAAGGGTAGTTCCACAAGAAGCATGGTATTCATGTGCATTTACCGCAGGCATATTCTCACATAAAAGTTTGATTAATTCCTTCCTCCTTTTAACCAGGTATAATATTGTTACTTCTTTGAAATACAGAAGAAATTTTAATAACTTTCAAAGATATGTTACTCCTAAGAGGTGTCCATGGTAATGACTTAAGGCAACCTACGGGATAAATTAAATGTAGATTTTTTTCCCTTTTTTCTTTTTTTTTTTTTATTTGCATAGAACTGTGGTATAGGCAAGAGGTATGGGTGCTGAGAGGTTTCACCAGAGACAGAATGGGGAGCAGAACAGGCAGATCTACTGAAATACACTGCTAAGGAGAGCAGTGGGCGATACAGGAGAGGGCTGCTGTGCCATATGTGGGTTTGCTCCCTGGACAGGAATCAAACTTAGGCTACGGCAGTGATAGTGCTGATACTTACCCTGTAGGCCACCAGAGAGGCCCTAGATTTTTTTTTTTTATAAAACAAAAACACCTGAAATTGTTATCAAATAAAATGATCATATATGTAATATTTCATGCAGCAGTAAGAAAGGGATTTTATTGGACTAAGGATCAAGGCTCAGTTGTGGAAATGCAGATCAATATGGAAATATATGACTTTGGTGTGAAAGGTTACAATAAGTAAGACACTAGCATGGTTAATCACCATGAAATTAAAAATCCTCTCTTCATTGGAAAAAAGACTGGATTGAGTGTTCAGAGACTGAAGTCTACATAGTCTGTCCTATCTATGACTATGTATAACCAGGTTTTAAACTAGGAAATGCCACCATTTTGACCTTAAGTCCTCATATAGAAAATGAGAGGTTTGTATTGGATATCTTTTAGCCAAGATTTAAAATCATACTTAAACCCACACCTTTAATAGAATAGCAGAATATGCACAGTCAATTCAGCATGGCACTAGAATATTAGGAGCGGGTCAGGGAAGCAGCACAGTCTAAGTGATAAAAGACCTAAGAATTAAAAATACCAGTTCATCAACTCATTCCATAAACTTCCATTCTCACTATCCAATTTACTCGATGCTTATTAAATTCCTAAATCCAACTCAATGCCTATGTTTTAAGAATAACAATAAAAACCTAAGTTCACAGTAATGAAGTCATAGTACATTCCTAGAACTGCCAACTAATTTCACTGTCTTCTCAGGTAATCTGTGGATAGCCGGAAGGGGGTTCAATTGAGGCAACCTGGGAGCATGAGCAAAACCCCTCCCTCCTCCAGGAACTCAGAGCAGAGTTGTCCTTGTAAATGAAGAAGAGTCTTTCATTGTTCTTCTACTGCACTTAGAAAGGTTATCTAAAAATCTACACTAAATTAAACTGCTTGAAAGGTATTACTCATCACCAATAAAAAATTGGAATTTTGATGCAATCACATCAAACTACCACTGAATGCTTATTCTTCCACTTGTTCAATGTCAATTCATTGACTATTAGAATGCATTACTTTAAACTTATAAATTAACTTTGATTGAAGGTATCTGTATTTTGAACACACACACACACACACACACACACACACACACACACACACACACGGTGGCATCCTTCATTGTAAGATATGACAATCACACCAAAAGTCAATGTACCAACAGTTTGACCTATTAATCAAAAAATTTTGTCAAGGTTCTGTCACTAAGTTTTAAGTCAGAAGAGATACATATAAATTATGTTCCAATAGATTAAGCTTAATACAAGCATCCCAAACTATCCGATATTCCATTCTGCAAATATTCATTGATGCTTTACCAAGCAAAAAAAAAAAAAAAAAAAGTAATTCTGAAAATTCACTATTGTAATTGAAAACACATTACTGTAAAAGTCCATGCACAGACCAGGATAACTTGAATATTTAAATCATACAGGAAATCAGGGGAGAGAATATGTAGTGACCAAAATTGCTATCTCAGCTATTTTCTTGGTAGGGTCACAACCTGTGTTTATGTTGTCTGCCTACACTGTACATTTGGATGTGCCTTCATCTTTCCAACCTATCAAAGATAAGGATGCCTTTTCTATTGCCATCAAATACCACTCAGGCAATTCTTCAACCAGGAAGTAACTAATCCTGATTGTTTTACTGTTTACTGATTGTTTTACTGTTTTGCTAAGATTCATTTGCAATCCTTACACAGTTTTAACATACACATTTTTTAAATCACACTTTATTTCCATGTAAAAAGAAAATAATTTCATGTAGAAAGAAAACTGTACAGTATTGTTCCATACTACACACAGGCCCACTAATGAGCTTTTTAAATGACAAAATTAGGTAATGGACGTTTTTCATACTTTAGATTCTGCAGAAAGTCTAGCCAGATATTATATATGTGTTTAAATGTATCTTAATAATTGCTTTAGGTTTTGTGATGGGAGAATTGTTTTCCTATTTAAAAGGTACAAGATTTAACACTTTTTGAGGGGCAGAATAGATCTGAATGCTCTACTATTGTTTTTATGGTAAACATTAGTAAAAAGACTTACGTAGTTCTTAAGTAATTTATTTGAAGGTTCTAGTTGTTAAAAAAATTGATGAATTCAGATATTTTAAACTAATCCGTTTATATTCAAATCTTGTCTCTATCACTATCTATGTGAAGTTCAAAAATTAATGTTTCCATTCTTAATTTTTCTCATTTATAAGCTAGGGATAGTGGTATTGCATCACAGTCTTATTATAAAGATTAAATATTTTAATATTTGAAAGGTGTGTAAATAGTACCTGGCACATAGTTAAATGCTAAATGAAAAGGTAGTAAGGGAGGGAAGGTAGGAGAAAAGGAAGGAAGGTAGGAGAGAAGGATGTTAAATAAAATTATGTTCATAATATGGAAAACACATATTTAGATATTTAAATTATTCTAAAGAGTTTTACTATTTTTTTTTCAAGTGGAAGATAGGGTATACATAATGTAAGTTCAACTGACAAGGACCTAAGTTTATAAACGCTTGGCTTTAAAACCTGCTAAAAAGCTACAAAAATGTAGTATACAAGGAATGTTGGGAAAAGGTGAAATTTGTTGGCAGAGAGCTTGAGTTACTGAGGTAACAGGGGTAAATTCAACTGGGTAGAAAATAATCATGTGGCAAGTAGCCGAAAAGGATGCCATGTACATCTTCACTAAGTTTAGTTTGAGTGAAATTTGGTGAGGAGTTTGAATAGCATATGGCAAAAAAAAAGTTCCATTATATCAACTCAGCATAGGAGAAGAGACTTTTAAGTGGAAGAGGTAGTTATTAAAAAGAAAGCTATGGGGGCTACCCTGATGGCACAGCGGTTAAGTGCTGTGCTGTGGAGCTGCTGGCAGCGGCAACGCGAGTTCGACGCCCGGCCAGGGAGATTGCCACATGGGGGCGGCAGACCTTTCCTGCTGCTCCCCTCAGCAGTATATTTCCGTCCATCTGCCTATTCTGTCCCCCACTCTGTCTCTGGCGAACCCTCTCGCTGCCCCACACCTCTGGCCTGTACCCCAGCTTGTATGCATAAATAAAAAAATAATTCTTTAAAAAAAAAAAGAAAGCTATGACTAACTACAAAGCAAACCGTGTAGTTAACAGTAGAGGTAGAACATCACTCACCTGCACCATTTGCATATAAGCTAAGCAGAAGACTGCTGTTAACATATGAAGCCAAGCATCTGTTCAAAGTGACTAGCATTCTCTTATGAGTTTACATTTGTGTTGATTCTTGTTTCAAATGCTATCATATGGCAAAATTTAAGAATGGTTTGTGTATACTATGTAATAATAACAAATATTTTTCATTAAATAATCACAAAACAAGTCTATTAAATGTTTGTATTTTGAAATGCCTACAGAGAATGCCTAAAGATCCTTGGTTGGTAAATTAGTTACTAAATAAAATTGCTTTGCCATCTAGTGCCAAAACTCTTAACAGCACACAAACTGGAGGTGCAGTGACATCTCAGAGTGTGTCTAATTTTATACAGACTACCAGGAGAATTTCTGTTATGACTGAGCAATACATTCTATTTTGACTGATTTTACTAACACCTTTAATAAGTACTTTTATTATTATCCTATTACAGCAACTACCTCTAATAAAGTTTATAGAAATTAAACATTTTTAAACATAAGAGCTGCTACAACAGTATCTATTGGTTAATCTCTACATGCATGCCATGAGTAGCTCAAACTAGCAAATAAGTATGATAATAGCTTCTAATTATTGAATCTGAGTGACTGTGGTTGCATGTAACAGAAAAGTATGATATAAATTATACCAAATAATAAGTAAATGTGTGATCTTTTAAGAGTGAAGAAGCATTTCCTAAGACATTCTCTCATTTCATCAGCCATAACTGGTCAAAGACAACCCACAAAACAGTGGTTCTAAGGTGCAGTCCTCTCAATATCAGCAATGGTAGGAACTTGTCAGAAATGTAGTTTGCAAACTCCAACAATCAGAATGCTGAGGTGGGGCCTAATAACCTGTGCTTTAACAGCCTTTCAGGTGCTTCTGATAGATGTTCAAATTTGCAAACCACTGTCTTAAACGAATCATGAGAAAGGAAAGATTACTACAATTGGTTTAAACGATCAGAATATACAGCCTAGAATTAAGGACAGAACTTTTTCTAAAGGATAGGCAATTGAATTAAACAAATATTCCACTAGCAGATTGCAGAGAATGGCAAAGTGTGGAGAAGTAAGTAGTTAAATGTGGAGAAGACAAGAACCAATAGTGTTTTCATATTTTCTTCCCATCAAGCTATATAATTTAGCAGAAATACAGTGAGGTTTTTGGATTCAGCAATTTATTTTGGAAACCTGATTCTACCCCTCCATGGAATAAATGACAAGTTATTTAGTTCCTAGACAACTCTGCCTTCTCATCTCTGAAATTAGAATAATAATACTTTTCTTAAAAAGACTTTGTGACTGGGACATAGTAAACACTGAATAAGCAGGAATTTCCCATCACAATTCCTTAAGTTACCAATGAGCAAAGTCTGTACTGTGCTCTCCTTCTTACTCCATTTCTGACTACCTAGTTTGGATGTGTTAGCAAGAGTTTCTCAAATTTTGTCCCTTTATTATTTCATATAACAAGTGTGTTATCTCAAAATTAACAAGTTATTTGTTTCTGTAAATGGATCTTTTAAAATTAAACACTGGTTCATCTAATAGATTTGATGCTAGATATCAAAGTGTGATTCTTTAGAACAGGAAACACATTGTATTGTTCCCAACTTTTTTCTCTATCAAGACAACAAGTTCTTAGCATCACGGGACCTGGCAAATAAAAAAGCAAGATACCTAATTTCTAAAATGCAAAGAATAACTTTTTATTCTAAATAATGCTGAATTTTGTATGGAAATCATACTCAAAAATCAAATATTTAAGAGACATTTGAATTTATCCGATATCTGGTATTTTATTTTTAACTACTCCCTCTACAACCCAAACACACACACACACACATGCACACACACAAAAAGACACTTGTATTTTTATTTATCTACTGCATGGTTTCACTATGGGTAGGCTATGGGAAGTAGCTGAGAAAACTTACCAGGAACTTTAATCCTCCTCAAATTACAAACACAAATTGTGTTGAGGTACTGAAGCTTAGTTTACTCAGGTATGAAATTAGGCGACTGAACTAAAAGATATCTGACCTCCCGTTTCTAAAACTCCAATGTTCAGGAAGCTTCACAATATTTACAGAACCACATGAAAAGTTAGATGTGTTACTTTAAGTACTACACAAATACTGGTAATGGTGATGATAGAACAGCTATCATATTAAACTGTATGTCTACAAAACTACTCAGTCTCCTTACATATTTATCTTATGTTAAAGATCCATTCAAAGAAATATTGCCAAAAAAGAGGTCAGTAAGAGCAGTCTCTTTGAATTTATTCTACTTTTACTGCCTATAGATATTTATATGCTAGGCCTTGAGAATTCTTTATACTTTAGAATCCCTCTTACTTTAAAAGCATAAGGTACACTTATCTATTACCAACAAACCCAACAATCGGTACTGTAAATGTGTTGGGCAAATCTGTGTCTAATAAAACTCTGTTCGGGGAATAAAACATAGCATGTAAATAAACAAGAATAAAGTAACACATTTTTACAGTTATCAAAAGGTATATTCCAATAAGCATATTTATGTTAACTGTATATGCTAGATATTTCTTAAGTAAATATATTTAAGTGAATTTGTTTTACTCAATTTATAAAAACTTATTTTAATAAAATAAACTACAAATTTCCTGTTTTCCAACTTTCTACTACTTTAGAAATAATACTAAAACAATTAAATAAAAAATGAAAATGCTAATATCAATAAAAATATGTATGTATTGAGTAATACAATGAAAACTAAAGACATTCCTGGTAAACTTATAGCATTGAAATGAAAGAGTTAACAGACAAACTACTATTCCTTATCTACTCTGGTCAAAATCTTGAAAAAATTGATCCCACATATTAATGTTCAAAAAAATCCTTATTTTATAAATATTTTAGGTGTCAATTTTCCCAATATTTCAAGCTGGATATCTTTCAAAAGGTAATACACTTCTGTCAACCCCTCACAAAAAACATAGGTGATATCATGTTTATCTATAATAAAGCTTAATTAGAACAATTTTCAGCTAAAATACAATTAATCAAAATAACAAACAGAAATAAAATTATTTGAACTTATTTTATGCTTAAGGAAACAGATTTAAAGGAATTATCAGGATCAAACAGGCATAAGGTGATTATGTGAATGATTTTATTTTAAAATAAATTTATTAAAGATTCATTTATTTTCAATATTAAATATAATCAAATAATAATCATTTAATATGATTTGACTAATGAAATGACTTTCAGATGTCCTGGGAACTGAAACTGATTTTTTTAATATAATTTTAGTCTAGATTTATAATTTATACTTTCATATATAAAGATGCTTGTTGCAGCAAAATATAATCAAATAACTGGAAGTAGTTTAATATTCCTCAATAAGGAAATAGTTAAGAAAACTGTAGTTTATGTATACTATGGAATTTTATTCACTGTTTAAAATAGTTATAGAATTGTTCTAACAATTTATGAAGTTAAAAAACAACACAAAACAGGGGCCTTTCTGGTACAGCAATGGGTTAAGCGCAACGCTGGGGAGCTGCGGCTGGAGTTCGACGCCCTGCTGGGGAGAATCCCACATGGCGCAGCAGACCTCTCCTGCCTCACCTGCTGCTCCCCTCAGTAGTGTATTTCAGCAGATCTGCTTGTTCTGCTCCCCACTCTGTCTCTGGTGAACATTTTCAATGCTGGTGAACATTTTCAACGCCCCACACCTCTGGCCTGCACCCCAGCTTGTGTGCATAAATAAATAAATCTTAAAATTATGCTTAATATAATCTCAAGTACTATATAAATACATACATGTATTATCAGTGATTAATGTGATTTTCTTGTATGTGCCAGATAGTCTACTCAAGACATAATTTTTTTATAACTGGATTTTTAAAAAAGCTTATGATTCTTCTCTTTTCTATGGACAAAAGGGACTGTTTCACATGGAAACTGCAAGTTTATTCTACCTGGATGTACTCATATTCAAATAAGGAGCTATACCTTAAATTTAGTTCTTACTTGCATCTACACCTAGGTTTACAAGTGAAGATGTTGGGTATTCAATTGCATATACTAACATTTGAGAAATATGCCCAGCCATCATTTCCAATATTCATGGTCTCAGATATTGAATATTGTGAGGATCAATGTGCATTTTTTATGTCTTCCCATATCTCTCTGACCTTTCAATGGTCTCAGCTTTCATTACCCGCTCACTTTTTATCCTTCTTCCCTTGTCAGCTGCTTCCATCATACTATAGGAGCTGCATGCTCCTTCAATGCTAGGTAAGGTTTCTCTAAGAGGCTTGGAGACTCCTCGGGTCATATAAAGGAAAGTCAATCAGAAGCCCCCCTTATCTCAACAGAGAAATCATAGATCAGATTAGAGCCCTAGATCTGAGCAAGGATGGTCTGTTACTCCTAATGCTCTTCATTCCATTTATTGATTGAAATGTTCATTGAAGTAGAAAACCCATTTGTGTACTCTTGACTATACTATTTTATAGTCTAGCGGTCAAAATATAAATTCTAAAAGTTTCCAAGGTAGATCCTTACAATAAAATAACAGGCACAAGCATGAACATAAAACTTGTTTTGGATTCATAACTATTGCATGGTTTAAATTTTATTGCATATTTTATAATGCAAATTCAATAATTTGGATTTTTTTTAAGTTTTATCTTCTCACTGAGTGTTACGGTACACCTACAGAAGTAGATGGACCCTCACCCAAAATTACATTTAAATGTAGAGACTGATGATAATATTAACACACACATACACAATTCTGTGGGACAGTATGAAAAAATTTAGTGCTTACATAATTGAGGACTCTGGGAAGAACAGAGCAAAGCTCTCAAGCACACTCAAAATGGTTGAGAGCACATGGAAAGGACATGGCACCTGGCCAGTAAGCACAGATGTTGACAATTAGCTGCTCTGGCAGGAGCAAGAGAAGGGTGAGGATGCAAAGTTTGCAAATGTTTATTATTTTATACTTTATTATTTTTAAATATAATGTATTTATATGTATTTTACATCATTATTAATTTTTGTACAATAGTTGCTTTTTACTCTCAGGTGTAGTGCCCATAGAATTCCTACCACCATTTCAAACGTGCACCATCACCATAGTCCCTTGTGCTCTTTCCTCCCCTGCAGAATGTCTCTGATTAATACCTGCTAATTTTTTTGTTAGTATTTTCTCCCTGATCCCTTATTTAATTCTCCTATGTTCCTCCTGCTAAGTGAAACCATCGGATATTTTTCTTTTTTCTTCTGACTTATTTCACTAAACATAATCTCTTCTAGCTCCACCCATGTTACTGCGGATGGCATGAGTTTATCTGCAAATAATTTTTTAAAGACTTAGCCTTCTCATTACACTCATGCATTGCATGTAGACAGGTCTGAAAGTCAAGCAGGAGCACAGACAATGGGAACAGATGAAATTTCTTAATATCTCTTAATATAACCTTAATACTTCAAATTATCATTTTATTTGGTCAATATTAACACTAAGACAGTTTTGAGAAAAAGGGAACACGGAAGAAGGAAACTAATGTTTCCTGAATATGTGATATATTCCAAGAATTGCAAAATATTTATAGCAAGGTACTTATGAAGGCATTTATATTTTATTCTAAATTAATATACACATTTTTCTGTTCTCTCCCAACTCAGAGCAGCCAAGGCTTTGTCGTTTCCTTGCTCAGTGGAGAAATTTGCATGGACAGTTCCAAAACAGAGTGGTCTAAAAACAACATTTTTTACCTGGATTTCCCTATTCAAGGACTAAATAGTGGAGATCAACCTAAGTCTTATCCAAAGAAAAGGAAAAAGCAAGTCTTCTGTCAGGGTCAGATAAAAAAGCAGTGTCTCTCTGGGAACAGAAAGGAAACAAGAATGACGACTCTGGATCTCAATCCCTTGAAATGCCTGCAAGAGGAAGGTAAGCATGATTTTAAGTTTGGCATATTGAAAGGCTGTCCTGCTCCCTGACTTCATCAAAGATTCCCATGAATGCACTTGATGAAACACAGAATTATTTAATTTCAGGTGCCCTACAAATGCAGATAATGGCAATATTAGTGGTGACCAGTGTGTTCAGAAACTAGGATGGCTTATCATGGTGTTATGCTCTGCCAAAGATCCTGGGAATTGTTTCAGAGTAGGAAGAGAAGCAATTATCCCAGTGACTGAAATAATTTGCAAGCACCTAGCGTGATAAGAAAACAGTCATATTTAATTTGATATTTGCTAAAAAGAAGACAACCAATATTATTGTACACCTAAATTTGAATAGAAACATTCATCTCATCTAGAACTATTTCCACTTGACTAAGCTAGTTGACCAAGAGCTAATATTACCCTACATATGTAAGTAAAGATAACAGAATATCACTAAATCAAGAAAGACAATTTACAGCTTTCTGTTAAACAACTATGAAGTTTTATACAGAAGTTGGAGTGTACTATAACTGGACCCATTGAATATTACTCCAAAGAATGTGTGGGAAAACCCATGTGAAGCTATTGGCAAGCAAGCATCCGAAGAGATCCCTAAGGCACAGGAATAAAGCTGCTTTTCAATGTTACCGTTACTATCAGTGCTTCCAAGATTTCTCACCATGCATAACATAGTAATTATTCTTAAAATGAAATTTTTAAAACATAATTTGGCATCTGATTCCCAAATAAGCTTTCATTTAATAAGTGGTTAATACTGAATTAAGAACTTCCCTGAATTTAGTTTCAAATTAGAACTTTCTTGGTCAGTCCTGCTCTTAACAAGCCAAAACAGTGGTAACTATCAGAGTTTATACAATCGTGTAATTTTATCATCAGTACAAGCTTTGTGTTTTAAATATTGGAACAGTAAGAATTGGAGAAGTTCAAAGTATAGCTGGGACTAGAACTAGAGCTTTCTCACCACTATCTACTATATATTAAGTCACACTGCAAGGTCAATACAGGCATCTGTCCCCCGGTTGGGTAGTTAGCCTTATTTCCCACATTGAACAATGCTCATTAAAATGAAACCATCAACAGCCCTCAAATTACTAGGATCTGAATTAGATACAATGGATAACAAGTGGCATAAATTTCACCACTCCCTGCCGCAAACATAAATGGTTATACACAAACATTTGTAATTCAGGCAAAGAGGCTATCAGTTTCTATATGGCATATTTTCCTTGCTCAACCAAGGGTGACAAATTGACACTTAGTAAATAGGATCAGTGTTAGTGAGCTGTTAAGCTCTGCTGTTTATTTTTTCCTTCCTCTCTCTTTTTTTTTTTTAATAGAGTATCGTCTACGCATTGAACTGTTGCACAAACACAGAAATGGCAAGCAGCAATTAGAAAGCTGAAACTGAATCACACGTAAACAAGCTCGGGCTTGTAATTTTATGAAAAATACTGACAAAATTAATTTCCAAAATATCGAATTCCTATTGATTTTTTTTCCCACTTCATTACTCAGGTCTTCTTCTTGTTCCTATAGATTCAACATCTAAATTCACTTTTCTCTTAAGAGGTTTGGTTTTCTTCAAGGGAAAAACAAACATAGGTGGCTTTAGTTAAGTGTTACTATCCAGCCTATTATTTCATAATTGTGGTAACATTAGTGTAGAGATTTATCTCCTTTCATTAATGGATTACCTTTACCCATTTTTTGCATTTTATTCTCTTATCAAATACAACTCCACAAAATACAATTTTGTTTGGATTTACTCTCACAACCTAATTTTTCACTTTTACAATTTTATGTGACTCAATTCTTACTTGAAAATGAATGTGGATGATGGCAGTCATGAGAACCTTCTGACACATTTTCCTGGAGAATTTTGAAAGATTTCAAGTGTATTCTAAAGTAGCAATCTAAATTATGCCATTTATCCCTAGAAGTGCATAAGAATCATATGTGAGCTTGTTAAAAATGCAGATTTCTGTGACCCTCTGAGTTTCTGATTCAGGTGGTCCTGTTAGGGCCTGAAGTTTTGCATTTCTAAGAGCTGCCAGGTGATGTGATGCAGCTACCTCCCTGTGCAGCGTCAGCCATCAGTCACCTGGAAATTCCAGTCAGATGTCCTTTGAAACATAGTCAACCAATAGACACTAAAACCCATTCTTGTACATTGTAAAAAGGGATATTCGCCATTTAGCTCACACCATTAAATCTGTTAAATAAAATATGACATTTAGGAAATGGTAGCAAAGCAGTTTCCATCAACACCATCATACAATGATCCCCTTTTCCTGTAGTTATGCCTCGTTACTCAAAAGTCACAGATTTGTACAAGAGAAAACAATGACTTGTGCAGATACAAACCACTACAGAGCTCCATCTGTATTAAAATGTGTGTGTGCTCATAAATTTTTACTATTAACCATGCCCCCAAAGTTGCAGTGACTGGGTGTCTCATCCCTAACATTTTACAGACAGACTTTGTAGGCTGGTAGAAAAATCTTTGCAGGATGTGGAAGAGCAAGAATAGCAAATAAAATAGAGATAAATGATTATGTGCCAGTGAAAGGCATAGGCATTTTAAGGAGGACTTTCAGGACCATGGCTTAGGAATGCTTCAGATTGCCTAGGGAATGGGAACAGGAGACTATCACATATGTCCACTTCTAATTGAGGAAGGAAATGAGACTTTTAAGCTTTCTGGATGAAAGCTTATTACAAAAGAAGGTTCGACCAATGTTGGGGAAAGAAGAAACAATCCTTTGCTTCAGAATAAACAATTGTTTTGATCACACCCATTCATCAATAAAATAGTTTGGGGCACCCCTCTAAATATGCATGCTTAACTTATTTCAAATGTTTATATTCACTATTATAACCAGATTAGTACATAGGTTACAAAATACACAGGAAAAAATATATATATATTTGAAAGTTAAGACAAAGTAAAATAAACATGTTTAAATGCCTTACTGGCCATGATGTTTTCATATTAAAATGACAAAAATGACATGATATATACTCAGAGAGAGATTTACCACTAGGTATATTAAATATAAATTCATATTTTAAATAGACTTTTCCACAATTTCAACTATTTTGAAGAAAGTGCATTCATATAATTGGATAATTATTTTTTAACCTCCTAATCTGGCAAAATGCCCATACTAGAAGAAAAACATTGGTTCTGCCAATTTCTTGTCATTTGTATGTGCTTGCACTATTATATTTCATTCAATTTGTGGTTCCTTTCTGGATTCTTTTTAAATTTTCCCTTTAAATTCCAGTCAGAAATTATCTCTTTTACCTCCATATTCTTTAACAACTTTGATATATGCATCTATCTCTGGTCAATGATTATACTGTCCATATTCTTAAACATCTTTTAATACTTGTAGTCTTTTCCATAGCCTACATCGTAACTTAGCCATAGCAAGTGCTTAATAAATATTTATTAACTAATGAGTAAAAGAGGGAAAAAACATCTTTCATAAGAAACCATGCTAAGAGTCAGAAGGCTTTCATTTTCAGGTAAGAATCAAATCTACTATATTTCTTTTATAAAGGTCTTAACTGGAATTAATTTCCAGCAAAAATTACAAAAGAATGTTTTTCTACGAATCTCTTTGCCGTGCCAACAGGATGATTACTCATGCTCCACTAGAAATCTGGCACCTCACATTACTTTCACTTATTTTTATAGCATGTAAATTGTCTCACATCCGATAAGTCGGCAACAGAAGAACTCCCTGGAGATGGACTAAAATAATTCAGGAGCTGCAAGTGTCTTTAAATCTTAAAAATGTTCAGAAAATATGTGCTTTGAATGTTATATAGAGGTTAATAAATGAGCATTTACCAGTCTCTTTCACCAGTGATTCAATATATAAATACATCTAAAATACTTGTTTCATAAAGCATTGACTTTTTAACATAAATTTACTGAAAATATTAGCTTTACCACTGGAAAACATCAACTAGCTCATAAAATGTCCCCGATGTTTTATGGGAATATAAATGATATATTTAAAAATATTGCAAAAATCTAAAATCACATACAGTGACTTTCATGGAAAATAGCAACAGAATCAATGAATTGACATAAGCAATATGGCCAAAGCAAGCAAAATAATTTGTTTAAAACAGGAGAAGCAATGTTTCACATAAATATCTCCTTCCCCATGAAAAATCATGTACTATGAATGTTTGGGGCTTGCAGGTACATTACACTAATTCTAGTTAAATGGAAGTTAACAAAAATTTTTATTTAATAGTTAATTTTAACATGCAAACTTGAAGTCCACCGAAAGTATTTTTTGATAGCTTTGTTTCCAGCAGCCTGGGACTTTGCTTACGTTTGAACTTGAACAGTATGGTAGGGAAGCTCAGTAATCATGTGTCTGCGTATTTGTATTTCTCTTCCACAATTAAATATGTTCCATTTTGATCAGATTTGTGGCCACACAACAGCATTCAGTGAGGCATGAGCTTCTAAATCCAGTATTTTTATTCAGAGAAAAAATAAAATGGTTTTATGCTTTCCATTTTTTTTTATGCCACATGAAAGAATCAACACATGGACTTTATGAAAACCTCAAATGCTGATGTACATTGGGAGTAAACTATAAGTAACAGCAGCCAGTGGTTGTAAAGGTGACTTGAGAGCTGCAAAGGAGATCACCACACCCCTGTTATCTGCTGCTGTATTGTTGTTACAGGAGCATTACGTAGATAGAAATATGAATAGAGATTTTTATCCATAGGAAACCAAAATCTTCCAGAATACAAGAACTGGTAGATTACCAACAGCCTCACTCAACAAAATATGGTTCTTTTACTCTATCACCTGCGCATAACAATTGATTCTAAAGCAATTACCACTTGGGCACATATTAAAATTCTAGAGTCTCTTAGGACTCCAATGCCTTGGAAGAATATGGTAAACTCCTGAAATTTTGAAAGATACTGTGAGTCGAGAATAATGCAGTCTCTAAAAGAGGTAAATTCATCACAGCTTCTGAACATTTGAGGTGGAAGTATATGCAGATATTACATCTAAAGACAGTACCTATAAGATTGCTTTGTGACAGTTACAGACACACACATATCATACATTCTAAATTTGTGCCATTGCATGAAATGACAGATATGGGCAGATCACATCTTTTAAATCATTCCACCTTAATCATTTAATGATAACAATAATGCTTCTGTTAGAATCATTAATATGTAAAGTATCTTATTCAAGTCAAGGCATTCTTAAATGCCAGAATCAATACCTATATATACATTAAAGGTATATACACATTAATACTAAAAAATAATCAGTATTTTAGTAAAGAAAAGTGAAAAAAGCATTTACAAAAGAAATTGCTAGCATGTTATCCTTCCAAGTTAGAGTGATGTTATTTTTGAAACTTTCTCATTTAATCCTGGAAAGCATTTAGAGAGCTTCAACATCTATTTTTAATTTATTTAGCCCAGAAAAAAAATAGGGTTTCACTAAAGTAAAATTTTTTGATGTGGCAAAATACAGGTAAAATTAAAAATTATAAAGAACTTCCCTCTTTATAAGGATTTCAACCATCATCCATAAAGCTAACTTCTGCCTACATTCAAGTGAGACTTCTGTGAGCTCCTGCGAGGCAAACTTGATTCATGAGACAAGAGTTTCCAGTCTGCACATAGGACAACAACTGTGGAATCTTAGAGGAAGACCATGAGTAGGCATAATGAGGGGAGCCCAAGAAAGAGGGAGCTTGGTTCTTCCAATTACTTAATCACTGATACAATTTGGTTCCTGGGCTGGTAGCAACATTTCCCAAGTGCTCATGTACACACCTACACATTACAAGAAAAAAATAATAATCATTCTTATAAGAAAAAAAATATGAAAATCAGGACGAATAATGACTCACATCCCTGAATCCTGATAATATTACCGTGCATGGCCAAAAAAAAAAGAATTTACAGATAGGTGATTGAGTTAAGGGTAGTGAGATAGAAAGGCTGTCCTAGATTATGTACAAGGGTCCAAATGTACTCACAAGGATCTTTACCATTTGAAAGAGAGAGGCAAGAGTATCAGAGATAGTCGGAGATTTGAAGATTTGGCTCTGCATGTCTGAAGATGGAGAACGGGGATGCAAGTCCAAAAATGCAGACAGCCCCTAAAACCTGGAAAAAGCAAGGAAACACATTTTCTGCTTGAGTTTCCAGAAAAGAGGATACCTTGATCTTATCCCAGGCAGATCCTTTTCTGACTTCGCACCTCCACAATTGTAGTTTTATTTTAAGCCACCAAGTTTGAGGCAATGTGTCATAAAAGCAAAAGGTATGGAAACTTATTAAAAACATGAATTCCCAGGAATTCCCCAAGACTTGTTGAATTAAAAACTAAAGGGGAGAGCTAACTGTTTTAAAAAGGGCTCCAGGTGATTCTGATACACTCTATAAATTATGAAAAGTATTGCTTTATATAACTTTTTCTTATACCCCGAGATTTGACTAAATATACAATATGCACCACACATTTTAATGCTGAGCCATGTCATATAGAAGAAAGTAATCACAGAAAGAAGAACAGAATTATGATGAAGGGACCTGTGTTGGTTCTCCATTGCTGTTTCATAGAGCATACCAAGCAGATATTTTATCTTATTGTTTCTGTGAGTTAGGAATTTGGACCCAGCTTAACTGTCCCCTTGCTTCAGGCTCTCTCACAAGGCAGCATCAAGGGTTATATACAGGACTGGGGTTTTATTTAAAGGCTGAGTTAGGGAAGGATTCAGTTATAAACTCACATGAGAATGACAGAATTTCAGTTCCTCTTAACTAAGGGGTCTTAAACTAAGGGACTCATTTGTTGGCCAGGATGTTGGCTAGAGACCTCATTTTATTGCCATGTGTGGCTCTCAAAAAGGGTCAGTTGCTTCAATAAAGTGAGCAAGGGAAGAATCTCTCTCTGTGCTATTGACTAGAGACTATAGCTGTCAAGATGGAATTGAGAATCTCTTGTAAACTAGTGGAATCCCATCATCTTAGCTATATTCTATTGGTTAGAAGTCTGGGACAGCACACACTGACAGAAGGTACAGGCGGTAAGTAGCAGGAGGTAGATATTATTGGAGTCCAGGAGAAAGTCTGCTTTGACAAGATGCTGAAATAGTGAGATGTCAGAACCCAATTAGGTATCTCAATATTTTATTAGTACTCCTGGTATTGCCACCTCTTCTTCCTGCCTTTATATACTCTTTTAGGAAAATACAGCTAACAAAAAGGATTCCTAATGCTTTTTTAACAACTGCATTCCTTTTCTTCCTCAGATTTTCCTTTAGAACTCAGGTTTGAAAGCCATCATGCAAGACACTATTACATTATTCAACCTGTCCCTGTGTCTTTGGTGCATCCTATATTAAATACATTACCAATAATGCAATAACTGGAATTATTGGTGATCAAATAAATTTCATATAAATGCATATTATGAATTAAAATGTTTTAAAGATAATAATGGCTTATGCAAAAAAATCATGAGTATCACATTCAAAATCATATTCAGCAATAACAAATTTTAATTATAATAGAATGTCCCATATTTCTTACAACAAATATCCTAGTCTCCTAGTCACTGAGAATAAAATGTTTTGAATCTGTGTACTCTCATGTTGGGTAATCTATTTTTGCTTTCTGAGATCCATACTCTAAAAAATCTCAAATTCTGATAGAATTATTCTTGTATATTAACCAGAAGAGGTCTTATTTTCCCTCTGTGCATTATTTTTGGTAATAACCAAAATACATATAGTTTAAGTTAAAAGTGAGTTAGCGAGCATAAATCATTAAAGTGAAAGAAATAGGCCACACTTAGGGTGTTACAATTCCCAACCACCTTTCGAGTTACCTAAGTTTCCCTTGCTTGTGAAAATCTTGAGGTGCTATTATACCTAGAGCACTAACTGAAGATTTACTTGTGTCTTTGGAGGGCACAAAAGGAAAAGTTAGATTGTGCTTTAAACCTAGTTCCCCTAATACAGGTTGTGTGGTCATTAGAACACTTCCAAGAACTTGCTAAACAGGTGATACATTACTTGGTGTTCTCAAGCAACCCTCCTACACAGACCACCTTTGGTTATCAGGTATCAGGATACAAAGATTACTAGAGAAGGACTTAGATCTTATATATAAGGCAGAAGAGAGAGGGGCATCCCTTTGCCAGGCTGTATAGTGAAAAGGGGTCCCACAGATCGACGGCAACATTAGGACACTTTCTCTAGGTATTTCTGACAATGATTAATACTGCTTGTGTACAGGGTGATTAGCAACCAGTGTAGACCTCCAACCATGCTCTATCTTGGAATATTTCTAACAGTGCTTCAATGGGCCATATAACTAGGGAAAATATTTAAAAATACAAAAAAAATCACTATATTTCTCTTTAGCTGAAAAAATGGTGACCTTTGGACCCTTTGCACAAATACAGGTGATCCATTTTGACAATGTATAACCAATCAATAGATGATTCCATTTTGATAAGATATAAAAAGTCAATTTCAAAGAAAACCAAACATTTTTCTTTTAATGACTATATATAGGCCATATCCTAAAAAATCTGAGAAAAATGTTTTTATATTAGTTGGCAATTATGCTTGATAGAGAAATTGATTTATAGCAATTTTCTTTTAACAGCAACACTTAATTCAATCCTACAGCAGGACAGAGTCAAGACTAAAATACAGAATTGGAAGTTCATTTTATATTAAGCATTTCATGCCAAGAGAAATACATAGAACACCTAGAGGAAAAGATGCATAACTTCACTGAATGTTTTAATTTAGATAACAAAAAAAGAAAGTTAAAATGATTCCAACATGTTGCAATTAAGTGATAAACTTTATAGAAATGAGTTGTTGGAAAGGAAATACAACTATTTATACGCTCTGTAATATTGGCATTTCTTTCTCTACTGACAAGACACAAAATAAGTCAGCTTTCCACAAATAGAAATAAAAATCAAATTGAAAATGTATAACAAGTACACCACTACCCTGCCAGTATGAAAGCAATGGGACAATATACATATTCCAGAACTTCCGGTAATTCTGTTCCAAGAGTGAAAGCCCCCAAGACTGCAATGCACAGTGTCACCATCCCAGAGGATGGACCAACAGTATATTTTCTCCAAGTCTCTTTTCTTATTATTCCTAGGCCCTGTATTAGCTTTCACTGGTTTATGCCACGGTAGCAAAGGATTCAGTCTTGCACAAGAAAGTTCATCTCTAATTTCAAGGTCATGTTATGTGTCCTACAATTGTACTTTATGTTCTCTTCTACAAGATCCAGGATAAAGCAGCAGCTTCTGTCTGGATATTGACCTTCCCATCACAGAGAGAAAAAAACAAAAAGCAAGTGTAGTCTGACAGTGAAGCAGTACAAGTTATTTTCAAAGGCAATGCTTTACTCATGCCTGTGGCAATGGAATGGGGTTATAAAAATCTAGCAAGAAGCAATTTTGACAATTGAATCTATTACAGATCATCACACCCACATAGAAAACATGGTAACAAGCGTGACCAGCCCAGAAGTTCCTTCATTATGACAAAGGGAAGAAGTAGAGTTAAGTGTTTAGGTCTTTATTATTCCCCCTACACACACACACACACACACACACACACACACACACACACACACACACACACTCACCTTCTTCAGGTTTCAGAGGTACAGACACATTTTAGGAGGAGTGAGTCACCTCCCCTTGGCTCACTGTCATGGCATCTATTTTTTACTATGAGAATTTTACTATGAAAGTAATTTGATCATAATTAAAAAAATTCTAAGAACAGTAGAAAGCAACTCAGTAATATTTAAAAGCTTAACTGCTTTCTTAGAGTACCACTCCCTTTAAAGACAATCATTGCAAATCATTTCTCAAATATCATTCCAAAAATTGTCCACCCATATACTTTTTTGCTCCTTTGAAACCAGGGAATAAGATCACCTCAATTGATTACTGTATCTAATGACTTAAGACATATACAATATTTAGAAGAGTACCTTGCACATAGTATATGGCATAGTATTAACTACCATTATTATTTCTGACAAGTTCTGTTCTAGCTACTTTATGTCTAATCCACACATACACATACCCACCCCTACATACCCATGTGGCTTAAAAATTATTTAACACTATTATTCTAGAAAAGCCTTCCAAGTTAGTTCAAGTATATCTGATCCACTTTTGAACGGCTATATAAGGTATCCCATTGAATGAATTTAACGTTTTATTTAACCACAAAACTCTCTTTAGGACTTTTCTTACTTTATGCTATAACAAAGAACACAGAAATAGACAGGCTGTGCCATAATATAAACTCCTAGAAATCGGATTACTTAGTCAAAGGAATACATTTTTAATTTTCAGTGGTTTTGACAAATTGGCCCTGAGATACACTGGGGCATTTATGGAAACCATGATTCTAGTTTAATTGCAGTTTCCTCCCTTATAAATTAGCCATGGCTGTATGATATATTTTAGTCAATAAAATTTAGCAGAAAGAATACATTACAAATGTCACTAAAATCTACAGTCTTCCCCCTGCCCCACACTGAAAAACAGTGTTCCAAACAGTAGCTGCTTGCTCAGGCTGTTCTTAGTGAGGACAACTCAAAGCATAGCTTCTTCCCTGATGATCTGAGGGCATGAGCACAATCAAGCAATAAATCTATCCCATTTATCGGTCCCTAAGAGTTTTGAGATTGTTTTTGCCAAAATGTTTGCCAAAAGTCAGTAACTATTACAATGAACTTGTTCTTGATAAGAAATAACATTCCTTTCGGATCTTGATTCAAGAAAGATAAAATTGTAACTGCTACCTGCTCTAGGATGTAGGGGAAAATGTATAAGTACTATGAGGTATAGTTTATAAAGATATTTTTCAAAAAGGACAGATTATATGGTTGCAATTAGTCAAACTTTGTAAAACTAATTCTTCCGATAGTTTCCATTCTGATAATTTCCATTACAGATGAGATTGGTGGAATATTTATTTCTTGGATGAATTTCTTGAATATTTATTTCATAGTTCTTTTGATCAGATATTGCCTTGAGGCCTGATACAGGACAATGTCAACCTATAGACTGGGCTAAGGAAGGAAGGGAGACCTAGCTTAGGAGAGTTTGCTCATGCTACATAGCTTCCACACAGGGAGAAAAATGTTTAAGATTTGCTCGTTAAAATAGGAGAGTCAGAAGAAAACCTTTTGCACAAATATGCATGAAGCAAAACAAAGGTTTCATGAGATATAAAGAAGTTTTTATTAAAGTAACTTTTTTTTTTAAAGATTTA
>PVIJ01006618.1:23877-90470 GCA_004024925.1 Scalopus aquaticus
CGGCGAGAGGGTTCACCAGAGACAGAGTGGGGAGCAGAACAGGCAGATCAGAAATACACTGCTGAGGGGAGCAGCGGGCAAGGCAGGAGAGGTCTGCCGCACCATGTGGGATTCTCCCCGGCCGGGCGTCGAACTCGGGTCGCCGCTGCCAACAGCTCCACAGCGCAGCGCTTAACCGCTGCGCCACCGGGGAGGCCCCTAAAGTAACTTTTAAGACCTATTCAATCCTACTTTAAATTCATACACACACACACACACACACACACACACACACACACACACACTATCAATAAAAACCAAGAGAACAAACATGAATGGGAATTTAAGTCATATGCAACTTTATTTTATGACTATGCCTAGCTTTTGATAGAAAAAAATAAAAAAAACACCCCATATAATTTTGTTTACAAAACATAATCATGTGGTATCTTAGACATTCTTTAAAAATGCTGCAGTAATTGGTTCCCTTTTCCATTTTTTAAGTATTGATTTTTTTTTCAATAGAGCTCAAATTGAAGTGGGTGTATTAGAAATTGCTATAACTTACATACCTAACATATCTGTTTATTCCAATGTGTTATTCACTGTGATGCCATAATTCAAAAATAAATATGGTTTGCTAGATATTGCATCAGGGCCTATAAGAATATATTAGGTTTATATTACAAATTCTCAAAAATATTGTTCAATTATTTGTTGACTTTGTAATCTATATTTTAATTCAATGAATCAAATAAAAATTAGAGTTGTTTTCCATTTAAATCAAAGGAAGTGTAGGCCAATTTGGAGATACATTTATTTTGTGCTAAAATTCTTAGTGAATATATTTCATATAGTGTAGGAAGAATACTTTTAATTACACTGGTCAACACTGAGATTGGTACTGACTTAAAAAGGGCCTAAAATGTAGTATCTTCATGTGCTGAACATGAATATAACCTGAAAAAATGTTATTAGCTCTCGTTTTGAAGGTATTTCATATAAATCATTTTATATGTTTCACTGTGTAAATTTATGCAGTAGGACTGCAACAACATCCTAAATCAAACTAGAATGATGTAATATTGCATCACATTGCATAATACCATCATGCACACATCATCCAGAGTTGACTGCATCATTTTCCGATGCAATGTATTATTACTGCCAGGCGGCTGCTGAAGTAAGCTTATGTCAGTAGTACACTATATAAAGCCCTGTCAGAAAGGTTGAGCATTGAAAATATTTCACATTCTGTGTGAGACAGTTTAAGCTACTGTTACATAGAACTGTTATTATTTTATCCATTTAGGCACAATCCAGAACAGTAATGCCTCGAAAGTGTGTTAATAGTGTGAACAATTTCTGCTCTATTTGTGGGGAAGTGACATTTGCCAACCAGAAGAAAAGGATCACTTCTCAAGTGAAGAAGGTTTATAATCTTTACTTCAGATGCAAGGTTGGTGACCAAGACAAGCCTTGGACCCCGCATATATGCTGTGCTACATGTACAACACAGCTTTCACAGTGGTTCAATGGCAAAAGACCATCAATGCCGCTTGCAGTCCCCATGGTGTGGAGAGAGCCAAGCAACCACATAAAAGACTGTTACTTCTGCTTGGTTCCTCCTCTTTCCAGCAGAATAACAAAGCAAAATAAGTCGAGAAGAGTCTACCCAAACATTCTGTCTGCATTGAGACCAGTTTCACATGGTGAGGGACTTCCTATTCCAGAACCTCCAGCAGAATATTCTTTTGATTCATCTGATGAGGACAAGGGTAAGCTGACTGACCTGTTCTTCTCCTGTTCCATCAGCATGCAGTAATCCAGATTTTCATTGTGGTGCATCATCAACTCCACACAGACTAACACAGGAAGAACTAAATGACCTGGTTTGTGATTTGGACTTCTCCAAGAAGAAGGCAGAATTGCTAGGGTCAAGAATCCAACAATGGAATCTTCTAGAAGATGATGTCACAATTACCTTATATCGAAAGCACCACCAGCAGCTGGACCCTTTCTTCAGAAAGGAAAGTACTCTGGTATTCTGTTCTGATATTGAGGTCCTCATGAATGCCTTAGAAATCACTCAGGATCCACAAGAATGTAGACTATTTCTAGACTCTTCTTAACTGAGTCTTAAGGCTGTGCTTTTGCACAATGGAAACCGTCTTTCATGCTGTCCCCATGAAAGAGACATCCAATAACTTAAAGCAGCTACTGAATTCCACTGAGTAGAACAAGTACAGCTCACACGTCTGTAGTGATTTGAAGATAGTTGCCCTTTAATGGGACTGCAGCAGAAATACACAAAATACATGTGTTTCTTATGTGAGTGGGATAGCCGAGCAAGTGAATTGCACTACTTGCGGAAGGAATGGACTCGCAGACAAAATGTAGCAGTTGGAGAGAAGAATATCCAGCACCCAGGTCTGGTCGAGGCTCACAAAATCCTGCTACCACCCCTTCACATCAAACTAGGTTTGATGAAGAATTTCATGAAAGCCATGGACTGGACCTCGCCAGCTTTCCGATACCTGCATGTAAAATTTCCTCGACTCAGCGAAGCAAAGATTAAAGAGGGAGTTTTTGTGGGTCCTCAGATTCGAGAGCACTTCAAAGATGACCGGTTCAACAACTTGCTGCAGGGTGATGCAAAACAAGCATGGAATGCTTTTCGCCTAGTGTCTACAAACTTTCTTCTGAATGTTAGGGCAGAAAACTACAAGGAACTAGTAGAAGACATGTGGATGCAGTATCAGAAACTTGGCTGCAATATGTCTCTAAAGATCCACTTCCTTCATTCCCATCTGGATTTCTTCCCTGAAAACTGTGGTATGGTTAGTGATGAACATGGCAAACGTTTTCATCAAGATATTGCATCAATGGAACAAAGATACCAGGGAAAACGGTCCACTACAATGCTGGCTGACTACTGCTGGACACTTTCCAGAGATGTTCCTGAACAGCTGTATAAGAGACAAGCGAGGAAATCTAAGAAGCAGTCTATGACTTGACTTTTTACAGGTATTAACCGTAGGCCTATTACTATTGGCATGCATTTTGTGATGTAAGCATCCATTTATTGCAGATTACAAAAAAAACTAGAGCCAAAATTAGAATCTGTCATATTCTTGTTGAGTACATACAAATTGATAGGAAATGACTAATTTTATTTCAGTAACATGACTTTTGTAAAAATTTGTTGACCAGTGTTATCTATACCATGTGTGTGTAAGTTGTAAGTATCCTGTAAACTTTTTGAGAAATTCAGAATCATCTAAAAATGATTTTGCGCTTTAAGAAAAAAAAAAAGATTAAAAACAGAACTTCTAAATGATTTCAGAATTCTCAGAATACCTGAAGAACACACAATCACTATTAGACCAATGGACTATGGTATAGGGTCACTGATACTTTGGTTATGGGCATGCTAGGTATCATACATTTGAAGAAGTATAAATTGGTATTCTTAAAACATTTATGTTTTTGTAAATCATGCTACATCAATAAAAAAATCATTTTAATTTTAAAATGATATGTGTACCCCTATGTTTAATGCAGCATTATGTGCAATATCCAAGATATGGAAAAAAAACTATTGTCCATTGGTGGAAGAAGGAATAAAGAAGTTAACTGTCTACACACACACAATGAAAATATTATTCAGTTATTTAAAAAAATTAAATCCTACCATTTACAATAACATAGATGGGCCTTTAGGGCATTATGCTAAGTGAAATAAGTCAAAGACAAAATCTACACACTCTCACTCATGTGAAATATAAAAAAAAAAATGAATTCATTGATAGAATATTTTGGTGGTTGGCAGAGCTTAAAGGGAGTACTGGGGAACACTGAGAGAAGTGATCAAAAGGTACCAAGTTCCAGTATGAAATAAATTCTGAGGAGATAATATACAGCATTGCAGTGACAACAGTTAATAATACTGATGGTATATTTTAAAGTTGCTTAGAAAATAGATCTCAAAAATTTCTCATCAGAAGAAAAAGCAATATTTTAAATGTCTAAATACTATATGATTAAACATGCACATATGAATTATCAAGAATAAGGTAACATATGAAAGGTAAGTATAGGAAAGTTTGTGTAAGGAAACCAGGAAAGTTTGTGTAAGGCCATTGCCATCCTTTAAATTGCGATCAGGAGTATTTAGGATTGTATGGCCATAGACAACAGTCATCCTTTTTGGAAGGAATAAAAAAATAAAATTACTTTGTTCTATTTTTTGGGGAAAAATTGCTTGAAACAATTACTAATAATGAGATATATGACATAGTGCAAAAAGAGCTACTGTCTCTGTATCTGTGTTCTTCACTGTGGGTCTGCTAAACTTAAGCAGCCTGTCTAGGCACAACTTGTTACCTGCAGTTCTGCATTCCTATACAAGGTCAGAACAGCCCAGTCAGTCACTTATAGCCAGACCTTACAAGGTGCCTTTTAAATAAATTAGGAGCAGAAAACTGGATCACTCTAGGAAGGCTATGTATCACAAGGTATGACCAGGAAAGCCCAGGGGGGTGAAGACCAATGCATAAAACGTAATCCCGACTTATACATCACGAGGTATGACTGGAAAAGCCTCGGGAGGCCGCGGACCAATGTATGACAAGGGACCCCAGAAGCTCAGTGGAAAGCCCTGTTGATAATATTAGAACCTTACCCAAGGGTCTGGGGTATAGTTTTGATTACAACATTTGGTCGCCAAACAGATAAGAATTATCTGGTCAGCGGACTTATGTCCCCTCTAAACCCTAAGGACAAAAACACATTCTTTAGTTTTACCCATTTTTTCTCCTTGTCCTCCTAACCTCTGTAACTGATGTTGTATGATAATTCTGAAAATAAAAAGGCCAGGATCTCGATCATTGAGCAGCATCCTGCATTATGTAGCCTGCTCCACGACACCCGTGTATCGCGTGGTGTTGCCTGACAACACTTCACAGTGACTTTCTAGTTTCTCACATGAAGAGTCCATTTCTCCTTCTCTTAAATGTTTGCTGTCTCTGTTACATGTTTTGCTCAGTAGGATGAAGCAGAAGTGGCAGTGTGCTGATGCCTCAAAGACTCCTCTTGCCTTTGTTGATCCTCTTGGATCCTTGAGCAGTCACCTGAGAACAAATCCAGGCTATCCTGCCGAATGATGAAAGAGTAACTGGAACCAAGATTAACAGTCCCACTTGAGGTAATTTTAGACTAACCATCCTCTAGCTGGCCTGGCAGGTGCATGCAAATACAAGGTAAGGTCAGCCCATATTAAGGGTCAGGAGGATTAATAGCTACTTAAAAAAAAATTCTTACTATTTTAAGACCTAAGTTTTGTGATTTTTTTCCCTAAACACAGGATAGCTAACTAATGCAGAAATAATTAGTTCTGAGAATTGAGGAACTGCCATTAAAAAAAAAAAAACTAAAGTAAATAACACTGGCAGTGAGTACATTCAGAGGCTGGAAATATGGAAATATGCAGTCTTAGCAAATGCTGGAAAAAATATACATTGTTATTGGAAGTTAGAAAAAATGGCTATTTGTGGTTTTTAGAATAAAATAATTGGCAAAATTTGAGTACAAGAAATTCAAAGACGACAATTGTATAAAATTATTTTTTGTCTGTGTCAAAGAGATTGCTACAAAATACTGAAATATCAGCTGGTTTGTCCTAGCTACATATAAATACTAGGGGCAGGAAGAAAGAAGCAGGCTAAATAAAGAACTGTTCTGTTTGCAAGGAGAATTTTGAGGGAATATGGAGTGGGAAAGAATTCTCTGGAATGTAAAATTGTTCTTCATCTTCAGTATTCCCAGCCAGTAAAAATTCTAAGTAAAATAAAACACAGTGAAAAGATCTATTTCAAAGTGTGTAATTCATACGTTTTGAGAAATATGAAATATCTTGTCATATAGATTTTCTTAAGTGAAACCACACCTGAGATTCTTGAGAGCATGGTCTCACAGAGGCACAATCCCAAAGTGACAGTAAATAAGCTTATATAGAGGCATGTATGTCTTGAAAGCAATCATAAATAAATAAAAACGACCATATCAAACTCACAATCAGTCCACAATAATTTGGATGAAATTGTATATTTGAAAGTGATATCAACCTGGTTTAATAGAATAATTTCACTCAAATTGAAAAGAGGCCTTTGAGCTCCCAATTTTCTGTTTAGTAAGCTGACTGAGAAAGTTTTTCAAAGGACCAAGAAAGAAAGTTGAACAGGAAAGATTATCTTAGAGGCAGAGTCAAGAGCATTGAAAGTAAAAAGTAGGAAACCTCTCCAAGGAGCATAACCTCATTGTAATCAAAGATTATTTACTACTTCAAGTAAGCAAGATAATGTAATTTCCCTAACAGGATTTTAAAATTACTATGGACCAGTGAATGCTATGTACATCCCATTTTTTCTCTTTTTAAAAATGGTTGTATTTTTGAAGTTACTGTATCCGTATGTCAACAGTATAAGATGGCTGTTAGTGAGACAGATAACTTTTCATTTTAGGAGTCTCAGTATCAAGGAAACCTACATATGATGAGCTTTACCTAGACTTTCCACAGATAATCACATTCTCGAATTTAAGCCCAATGCTACAGTTCCTTGGCAGGAATTTTAGGGATCCACAGATAAAGATTTTATTTTCAATGGATAGGAATGTGAAAGTTGTCACCAGAAGAGAGCAGGTAGGAGATCCAACATTGGTCATAATCCTTTATTCCTCCTTGTACCTATGTTTTTTATTATATAACTGTACAGTTTTTCTCATTAAGAGATGGATTATTTTTTCCATTCTCTTCAGTCTCGGCTGGCCTTGTGACTTGTTTGAACAATTGAATGAAGTGAAAGTGACAATGCACTAATTAGAAATCAAGGCCTCAGGCAAAGATTTACATTTGTTCTCTTGGAACACTGCCCAGCCACCAAGTAAATAAGCCCAAGTTCACAAGGCTGGAAGGATGAGAGATCACATAGAATAATTAATCATTAAAGTAAAGTCATTCTTGATTGGGTAGCTTTAGCCAACCAAGCAGATGAATATAAATATATGATAGAATCTACATGCATCTAGAAAAACCAAGTAGCTGAACCTAGTCCTAACAGTTCACTCATGAAATCATGATCAAATAAGCCATTGCTATCATGATCAAATAAGCCATTGCTATTTTGAGGTGATTTGAAACATAGTGAGAACGATCTTTTAGCATGTTTCTTTGTTTAGTTTTTCTTATTCACACATAAAACAGTGAGTAGAGTATACCTACTTATTATGCTATTTAAAATACCATATATATAATAACACTCAATGTCAACTGGTATCCTTACTAGTGCTTTTGAGGAGGAAGCAGTGGATATCTATCAATATTATAAGTTAAAAAATGTATGATTTGCTGTACATCTGTTATCAGGCCACTATGCTTGGTATTTCACATATATTAATAGTAATCATCACAACAAAATTTTCATTTTCTTTTTACAGATGAGAAAAGTCAAGTAATGAAGAAGTTTAATAATTACAACCATATCTATGAACAAGTAATTTACCATCCTGAATCTATTAACTGTGGTCTGTGGCAAACTGAACAATGGTCCCATATCTCCAATATGCAATCATAGTATTCAACTGTCACTTTACTGTGGTCTTATGATTAACTGGCATGCACTACCCTTTCCCTAGACTTTGGCATTGGTCATGTGACTTGCTTGGGCAAATAATTAACCAGTGTGACTCCAGTAGCAACTCGAAATATGACTAAACACCTATGTGTGTCTACTTGTGCTTCTGTCACGGTCATGAGAAGAACAAATGCCAAGTACCTGCTTCCTTCATAGCTGGGTAGTCTAAATGAGGCACATGAAGCTGAGCTGCCTAGACTTGTAGATGCAGAACAATTTTAGTCGAATCACAGGTGCATGAGCAAGAAATAAGTGTTCAAGCAGTTTGCCATACAGGTTTTGTGGTTGTGCTGCCTAGCAAAATCTGACTGATACAGGTTTCCAGATCTTCATATGCTAGATGACACAGCAATAACAAATCATATAGTACAAAATGTGGAAGTAGACAGGTAAGTGAATTTATGCTTGGGAAATCTATGGTTACTAATTTTATATTGAGTGATAAGATATGCTAACACAGGGAGACACTGACTCAGAATGTTGGGATATTCAACTAGGCACATTCAAAAAAAAAAAAAGTTTGATCCTTGACTCACTCCTAGGAAATAAACTAAAGCCTTTAAAATATTTTTCCTCAAAAGAATGCCCTTCTTCCTCTAACTTTTAACCTTGCTTGAGAGTTTATGCTAACAACGTTAATTTATGATGGGGACCTTAAATTTTATGGTGTCAGTTTGACCTGTGGAGGAGCTGGAGACTAAGGTCAATCATATAGGTAATCCATGCCTACCTGTCCAACTCCAAATTAAATTCTGGCATCAAATCTTAAGCAAATCTCCCTGATTAACAATTGCCTATACATGTTGGCACATACTGTGACTGAGAAATTTGCTAACTGTGGAATTCCCCTGGGAAACACCAACTAGAAACTTGTACCTAGATTTTCCTAGAAACTGCTTTAAGTGCCTTTCACGTTGTGCATTTAAACTGTATCTTTTCATTGTAGTAAACACAACCATGAGTATAGGCCTCCCTGGTGGCGCAGCAGTTAAGCACTACACTGTAGAGCTGTCAGCAGCAGCAAAGCGAGTTCGACGCCCGGCCAGAGGTATTCCCACATGGCGCGGCAGACCTCTCCTGCCTTGCCCGCTGCTCCCATCAGCAGTGTGCTTCAGTAGATCTGCCTGTTCTGCTCCCCACTCTGTCTCTGGTGAATCCTCTCACCAACCACCTCTGGCCTGTACCCCAGCTTGTATGCATAAATAAAAAAAATCTTAAAAAAAAAAATCATGAGTATAACAGATTTTCTGAGGTCCATGAGCTATTCTAGCAGATCATTAAGCCTGAAGGTTATCTTGGTAGTCCCTGACAACAATGGCATTGACTCATAAATCCTAAAAAGTCTTATTATTTACCAGAGGAAAAAAACCAGATAGCAGCAGACACATTGCATAAGCATAGTTACTATATTGAATGGTACTCCAGATTCACATGGTATTCCCCTAAGTATCCAAAACTGTACCGGTAGACAGGCTCTACTTTTCTCTCTTAAAATGTTGATTCTAAACTTATAAATTACTGGCATGATTCTAAAGTAATGCAGTCATTGTGGAAAGTATTATAGAATTACTTCAAAAAACTCAAAGCAGAGCTTCCGTAGTGATACAGTTATCCCACTTCTGGGTATTTAGTCAAAGAATTTTAAGACAAGTATACACTCCCATGTTCATTGTGGCATTATTTACAATAGCCAAGAATTAAAAACCTAATTTCCATAGACAGATGAGTGGATAAAGAAAATTTACGTATCAACACAACGGTATACTACTAAACTATTAAAAAAGATGAAAGTCTGCCGTAACATGGATAGACTTCGATGCTCTTGTGATAGAAGGTCAACTGCATGGTGAAGAATAGAATTGGTAAAACTCAATGTAATATAACCAAATGTTCATATATATAGTGACATATACCTGAAATTCACATGATGTTATAATGCAATGTTACTTCAGTAAAAATATAAAATATAGTAAATAAAATAAAAACTTGGTTTTAAGGAAAATGCACTCTGGATCAGTAAAGACTCTCCTAGATCACCTCTGCATAACACTAGAGCCATCTGGTTTTCCAGTGAGTGCTGTGGAATCTGAGCAATCTAACTGTTTGAAATTTCTTTACTCCCCTAAAATGAGAGCCCTATTTGAATAGCATTTGTGTTTTAAAGCACTTTATCACTCATTAGTTTTCTTGATAGAGAGGACAATTTAATGAGGACAAAGCTGAGCCATAGAGTCACACTGTGTGTTTCAGATGAGGAGTGAAAAAAGGGTCATTTTTGGAAAAGTCTCCAGTCTCTGAATCAAAATGGGCCATGTCCAAGGGTTTCCATGTTACAAACAAAAAACTATGTAATCAAAATTGTAACTTTTCTAGAATGTATAAGATTGAAAAGCAAGGTTTTCAAAATTAAAATGACATTATTTCCAATGTAAAACTATGCATAGAACAAAGCTATCAAAATAATTGGAAAGACTAATATGTCAGAATATACCAGTAGTCCTTAAAGACTAAAATATATTTATGATCTGATCCTTTGCAGAAAGTTTGCTGATTTTTTTTTTAGAAGTAAAAATAGCATTTTGTTTTCCAAAGATTTGTATGGGTAATAACTACAAAGTAGCATGAAGAGACTTCTAGAGTTCTAACATTCTGTTTCCTGATAAACAAGCTAGTTACACTAGTGTGCTTAGTAAAACAAACAAAATATCATCCAGCTGTACACCTATGATGCCTGTGCTTTAATATTTTTACTTTTCAACAAAATGCTTATATGTACACATGTAAGTATATACATGCATGGCTAAATGTATACAGATATGTAAATGTGTATATACAAGGGTGTGCGTGTGTGTGTGTGTGTGTGTTTAAAAAGAGGAGTGAAGTAGATAACAAGTAGTTCAGTTAGGCAAAAGAGACTTTGGCTAATGAGAGCAAAGGAATTTACTAACAGCAGGATGGTTAGATTTATTTTCATCTGCCAGTAGAACTAGAAAGTAAAAAGAAAGAAGTCAAGTTAACTAGACATAGAAATGTTAAAGTATTTCTTTGGAGGCCAACTGAGTCAATATTTTGTTGATTACTTTTAAAGACAGTTACTCAGTATTAAACAACACTGGGCAAGGTGACAGGGTAAAATAAAAAAAAAAGGGGTGGGCTGGAATGGGGGTTCTCATACTCATACTCATGGCCAAATTCTCTACAGACTTGATTATACTGGTAATGTAAATTTTTTTTCAAGCAAATTTATTGACAACCCTCCAAAAATTGGCTTGATAAATTCCAGCATGGATATAGATATACATGTAAATGCACATATATTTATATACATATAAACCCAAATTAATAATTTACCTTTGAAGAATAACAATGATTTTAAGGAAGCAGAAAATTAACACATCTCACAAGAAACAAACAATTTTCTAAAACAAAGACATATTTGCCTCAATTTTTAAAATCGTACTTCCTTTAACAGGTTGACATTGCAGGATTATTGTAGGCATTGTAGAAAATTAAAGGGAAAAAAATCTTATTTTTCATAAAACTAGGAAAAAAACGATAAAAGGTATGTGAATTCATGGTGTGTGAGATATCCAATAAAGTTTACTTCAAAAAATTCTAAGTTTATATTTGATTATCATGTAATATACTCTACTTATATGGTAAAAAAATACATCTCTCTAAATATTTTATATAGATATTATTTCAGCATCATAAATGCTGAATTTCCCAGTAGTCATTCAGTTTTTCAACAATTTTAAATAAAAAGGACTGATTATCTAATGTGGATGTCACTTTCTTTTCAAAGTAATTTTCCATCCTATTAGTTTTATACCAGAAGTGATGCAGAACGTGCTACAAACACCATGTATTTCCCAGTGTAGTTTATAAAAACTGAAACCAATAAATTATTAAAATCCTTGTTAATTGTTACTTATTTGAAATCTGGGCTGTATTTTTCAATTCAAATACAGAATGTTTTACGCGATTTTCAAATCTAGTTGAATTGACCAAAAACCAATTATTTGCAATGCTCTCCTCTGAAAAGAAATGTGAATTTGAAGCTAATGAATGCATTCATAAAAATTTGAGGGTCTGGCCTAACAAATAACATCAGATACAAAAAATATTATCTCAGTTTTCCAGCTGTGTTAGTGACTAATCAATAGCATGTGTGAAACTGTAAGCTGCAGTCTCATCAGTCCCATCATTTTTCATATTTCGTACATGGAGCAAATTTGGTATCTATTCCATAATTCATTCTTGAGAGCATAATTCTCTTCATGTCTTCCTCTTTTATACAAACACACACACACACACACAGCTATAATACATTTTACTAATCATATTAAGTAACTATCTCTAAAAATGTCCATTTTATACACAAGCTAACAATCAAAACCACCTGACTGAAATAGTAAAAATGCTTATCAGCTTATCTTGATTTATTACTACTGTTTTCTATCATAAAACCTTTTGCACAGATAAACATTTTCCAAATACAAACAGCAGATTCATCAGCCAAAACTGCTTTTGTCTAAAGTACATCTGAATAGATCTTTCAAGAAAATCTTCAGCAGTTAAGGCTCATGACTCCTGAATAGCACAACTGATAGTGAGGATTACTGAGTCAGGGCTAGTGAGCAAAAGTTTGTTTAAAGTTGTAGTGTTTTTATCAGAAGATCACATGAGTACCATAGTAATACAGTATACATTATGTCAGAACAGAGTTCCACATGTGTTTGCCTTGATTTAAAAGGATACATAAAATATATTTTAACTAAGAATTGAACACTTTACTCTGATCTATTCATATAAATTTATACATTCTCAACTAAAGTTTATTCTAGCATTAATTTACTGCATTTCTTTGTATGAAGATTCATTTTTTTTTTTTTGTTTGCAGCTATATATAACACGATAGTTATTTACTGAGACCTTCAGAGTTCATTCTTGCTGAGACATTATGGTATCTGTAGAAAACAGAAAAGATGCTGAAATGTCTAATTTTTCCATGAATATTTGGTATTAAGTATTCATATATGCAAGAAGTAAGAAAATGTAGACATTAGCTTGTCTGAATTAGATTAGGCTATAGGAAAAAATCAAAAGACATATTAGCTGTCAATAACTAAGAGTTATTAGATCTGTTTACAGTTTAACTATTATTATGAAAATGTAGATAGTGCTAGAGTTCTTAAAACTGTCCCATTCCAATTTTTAAGCAAATGAGTTTCATTATACTCGATTTAACTGAGAAATAAAGAAGATGGCCATTTTTTGCTGGTGCTGTTTAAGGTAAACCTGAAATATCTAAAACAGACAGTCAATTGCAAAGATGATCAAAAATCTCAGGTGAAAATGTCATGTCTTATCTCTGTTAGTCACTATATATGCACTAGTTAGCATTAGATAATCTGTTCTACCTCAGCTGGGAAGTAAAGACTGGAAGGAGAACATCACCAACCAATCAGATTTTCTCATGCATCCCACCCTGTTTCTAAGTGTATTACATACCTGTTCTGGAACATAAAGAACACCTATGAGTAAAAATATTGTTCCTTAACACGGCTGATTACTTCCTACCTGATCATCTACAGTTTTAGTATGTCAAAATCAAGACAAATAGTCATTCTTGCATTTTAACGATCCATTCTCCTTTGAGGGTTGTAAATTAAATCCTAGAGAATGTCATCTAAAAAGATGTCACAAAAGACACAGAAACCCAAATCTTCACAGTAGACTTAAAGGCAAATAGACACTGCTAAATCACTTGTAATTAGGGAAATGCAAATCAAAACCACACTGAGATACCACCTCACGCCAGTGAGAATGGCACACATTAAAAAATTAAAAAACAGGCAACAACAAATGCTGGCGAAGATGTGGAGAAAAAGGTACTCTCCTACACTGCTGGTGGGAATGCAAACTGGTCCAACCACTATGGAAAGCAGTATGGCATTTCCTCAAATTGCTAAAAATGGAGTTTCCATACAACCCAGCAATACCACTTTTGGGAATCTACCCAAAAAAACACAAATATACACAATGGAATTCTATTCAGCATTCAAAAAAGATAAACACATGTAATTCGCAGCAATATGAATGGAGCTAGAAGGGATCATGCTCAGCAAAATAAGCCCAAAGGAAAAAAATATATATCAAATGATTTCACTTATAACAGAATATAGGGGAACCAAATAAAAGAGAGACATTCAATGAGAGAGGTGGATGATAAGGACTTAAAATGGGGGAGAAAAGAGCACAAGGGACTAAGGGTGAATTCGTGGTGGGAAACCTACAGGAATACACAATAATGTAAAAGACATAATAATATTAATAAAATTTAAAAAAAGACAAATGGACACTGTTAAATACAGTTCATAAACAAATGGTTAAATTTGGGGCAACAAGCCAAGATTCCAAGAAAAACCAAAGTGGGAAGGAAGGAGATAAAGGAGAGAAGGTTATGACTTTGTTCTTAGTAACCCTGAGGTTGTTGATTGCACAATTGTTTGTTTTTTTGAATTGTCAAACTTCTAAACTCAATTTATTTTTAACATTGAATGAGCTCTTCTGTATAGGGTACAGTATTTTTTTGTGAAAATACAGTAATTGACATTGTAACTCCCTTGGAATTTTTCACTTTAATCTGGCTAAAAATTTAAAGCAGAAGATTGCTGGAGACTGACATTTATTACTCTCCAATTTTTTCTCTCTGCAGACCCCACTGGCAAAGTCATTGAAGAGTCTTTCTACTAAACCATTAACAGTGTCTTTTCAAATTGTATATAATATGCAGAACAAAACTGTATCCAACACATGGATTTTTCTCAGCCAGCATAAAAAAAGCGCCAGGTAACTTTTATATGTTTATATCAAAATATATTTCAACAGGAACAAAGCTTTGCCAAGAGCCCTTGTGATCAGTCAAGGGTGGAAGTGAGCTATACTTTAAAAAGGAGAAAACATATTTAAAATATCCCAAAATAATTAGAAAAAGGTACTTCATCTATAACATACCTATTATTTATATCCTTCTTTCCACAGTACCATGTTAAACCAATTAATTTTTTTTTTTATCACAATATATTCCATGTTCATTTACTGCTGGGAAAATGACACGGATATATTAACTTTTTTAGAGAATTAAACTTCTTTAACTTTCATTTAATGATATCTTGAGATTTTACCTTTTAGTGTTTTATAATATGTCTTTTCTTTTTGTAATTTCGCTTTGTCAAAATAGTATGTGCTTTATTATTCACTTACAAGGCAGGATATTATGAAGATAAAAATCTATCAAGAACTATCTACCAATCACAGTTGATATAGAAGATTTAAAAGATTATCAAGACCACAAAGCTAAAAACCTTCTGTATATCAAAAAATATGAATGGCTTACATTCCTAGAAAATTAAGAACACTTTGAGTTGGACTCAGAAGAAATTATTTTAAGACCATAATAGAGGTTTCATCTCTATGGCCAGAATCATAAAAGTTAATACATGATAACCATCTTCAAGAATAAAAACGGATTCTGTACCTAAAGGACTAAAATACTAACAAACAAACTTGTGACAGGTTATACATACAAATTAATTTTTCAACTTCAAAGTGAGATAATATTTCACTGACAGTTAATTCTCTAAAAATCATAGGAGTAACTGACAATTGATAAAGGGTATTTAGCAAAAAAAAAAAATCATTTTAACATCAAGTTTCAGTAAAGATGAATTGAAAATATTCTGAAGCTAATAAATATCTCTATTTAAAAACAACAGAATATGTAAATTAATGATAAAATGTAATTAATACTAATGAAAATTTTATTCTTAAATTCTCACCAGATACTTTTTTTTTTTTTTTTTGGACAGCTACCAAAATAATTTAGATAGCAGTACTGTCAGTATTCTGCATGTGACTTTCTGGAGGTAAAGCTTTTCATTGCAGCATGCTTATCAATATTCTGACAGAAGAGATATACATAAAATTTATAAAACACTTCCATAGTACCCAAATCACCCACAAATGAATTGCTAAAAACGTGTCTGATTTTCAACACATCATAACCCAGTGCTCACTGCCACTTTCTCTCTCAGGCAGGGAGCTGGCTCATAACCCATGCTTTTCACAACCACAAGTTCTTCTTTATCCCTAAATAACCAAATCCTCAAGAGAACAGCAGACAGCGGGAGAAGACAATTTATTTAGAGAACTATTATGTGAGGAAGAAAACAAGTTGCCATTTCCAATTTGAAACATAATTAGGGACACAATAGTCTTCTGACTGATGCTCTTTGTTCCCTTTGGATATTTATGTAGGACAGTAATTGGAGGGTATTCTCCTGTTTCATTTCACATTGTCTAGAAAAGGGTTTCTCATGCTCCATGACTTCCTAGTTATATTCAGAAGAAAACATCTTGCAGCTACTGCCCTGTGCCAGGGCCACACGTCACTGCCTTCTGGACATTGTCAGCTGCTGAAACTTTAACAAAAAAATTGTGCCAAACAGCTGAGTTAACAGGATTGTTAGAAGGAAAAGGTGGTGACTTAGGATTTGGGTAATTGAAGAGTATTTATTATTGGAAAATACTAGGAAGTTAAACATCACTCCCCTTTATTTCAAAAAGTTGACATGCATATTCCAAACTTTAATTGATATAAATATACATATATAAATATGTATTGAAGCATTTGGTCAATGACAATACCAAATGTGAGATAGGACTGAAGCCCATTACATTTCCAAGGAGATCCTCTCAGGAGTGGAGGGGGGCAGCTACCTCCTTTCCCTTACATAAAGAGAAAAAAATATTTTTTCTCCTTTGCCCCTGTCTATGGACTGGTCTATTACTCATATGGAGAAAATTTACATTGTCTCTTACCACATTTTCAGCGGTAGGCAGTGGGGCAAGAGAGGCCAATACTTTTATTATTTAGTATGATATAATTACCATGAAATATTTCTGATTCAAAATGCCTCACATGCATGTTCAATACAAATATTTTAAAGATGAACATAAAATAAATGTACATTGAACAATAACTATGTCTGACATATTGTTCAAATTTTACAACAAATTTATAAGGTAGTTATTATCCTCAATTTTACAAGCTGAAATTAGAATAAAAAATTAAATATTTAAAACAAGCAACACAGTTAAGAAGTAAGATTGACTCAATAGTTTCTCTTATTTCAGGCAATACACTTCCCTCAGTGAAGTCAGTTCTTTAATCGGAGACACCCTAATTTTTAAAAAATCAAGAAAATGTTGGACTCTCTGCAATGATATCAGTTTTTTCAGTTACAGGTTGAGAAATTAAGGAAATATTTTCACCAATATGTGGAATAAACTAGGCATATGCTAACAATGGGCTGATTCACATCATCCTTGTAAGCCTCGAGAGAGAAACTGCTGGTCAGTATACTTCCATGTATTATACACACAAATCATCCCCAAGGTGATTGCCACCCACCTTATCCCATTATCTGGAGTGTAATGAAGCCATAAAAACTTTTATGCTATACTATAAACCTTGAGAGAATCAGAAACATAGTAAACCAGTTCAACATACTTCTATATTCTAAATTGCATTAAATATTAAGTTCACATTCTACTGTTTTGTTTTTCCAGTATTTGACAAGTAGTGAACTTTAAAATTTTCATATTTAATAATACATACATTACTCAAAATGGAATGTGTTAGTCTGCAATAGCCAACAACCCTCAAATCTCTGTTGCTTACCAGAGTAGGGGTTTGTTTTTTCCACTTATCACATGCCAATGAGAGCTTAGATAGAGCCTGTTACTCATCATCCTCATTCGAAGAACCAGACTCACGGAGCAGCTGGTGTTTGTAACACTGCCCGCAGCCATGAGAGAGAGAAAGAGAGCACAGCAGATCTTGCACTGGCTCTTATAGCTTACAAATAGTGTGGCACACATCATCTCTGCTCACATTTCATTGTCAAGACAGCTCATGTCATGCCCACTTGTAAGCATGGAAGAATTGTAATCCCATCACTCATTTAGTATGACCACAAATATTTGATAAAATACTCTAATGACTAAAAAGCCCACAATTTTTGTTAACAAACATAGGTCCCCTCTCCTTCCTGCATGGAGATACACTCATCCTCCCCTAAAGAAAACACCCCAAGAATCACAGTTTCAAGTTCAAAGTCCAGAATCTCCAGGTAATGCCTGACATTCTCTTCATCAAGTACAGTTATAGGGCTCTTTGATTAATATGCCATGAAAAGAGTCTACTAATCCACTTTCTAACATATGATGTGTTCACACTTTGAATCCTGTAATTTGGTCTTGAAGTAACTTCAAGGGATATAAAAGAGGGACCTGATTAGGCTAAGGAAAGAGATGGATATGATAACATATGAGACTTTATGTTCTCCTTTGCCTAGAGGTGATCATGTCTTCATTCTTTTGAGGGATATGAATGTGTCATGTTAAAAATCATGATTTTTTGATAGTGGTGACTAATAGGTGTGTTCAGAAGTTTAAAGGTGGGTAAAAGAATGTCATGGGAGGTAGAAATTAAAGTGATTGGACTGTGCTTAGTTAATGCTGTCAAGTCAGCATCACTGCTATTCCCTTTGATGGTCTACACAATGCACAAGAGACTAGTATCACATTTCCCAGAATTCTTTTCACTGCATGTATTCCTGTAGTGACAGATTCTACCACAATCACTGTGTGAGCTTTGGAAAATGAAGAAAATGATATTATTCACTGGAGACAGATGTAGTTAGACACATGAGCAGATGCTAAATAAAAAGTCTATGCAACTTCATGGCAAATGTCTGCAAAGTATCAATGTCCAGGCGGCTGAGATAGCTCATGAGGCTTCTTGGGAATCACTCATTCAGTGCAACTGGCTTCGATAGTGATCTGGTCCTTCTTTCAGGTATGCGAATTGTTCAAGAGTTCCAACTTCAGCTCCTGAGATACACTACCTTTAATCTGCTATTAAGTTTTCAAATTTCAGTTATCAATAGTATAACATAGTCAGGAAAAATATTTTAAGAAATCAACTTAAAATTTTTTATCTTATTGAATCTCTAAATAAAATTATATATCCAAAAAAGAAACAGGTGATGTAGATTTCTAATTTCTCTTAATTTCTATTCATTTGATACTCAGACAGAAATAACATGTTTTGAATAATAATTAATTAAATGCTGATATTTTTGGTTTCAAACCAAAATAAATAAAATCTGTAAGGAATGACAAAATTCCACTTATAAGCATAAGGAATCATAGCTGAGGGATATGTAGAGTTTCAAATTCTGCATCTTTCACAAATGACATGTCTGAAAATCTAACAAGTAGTTCCCACGCCGATCAGACTATCATGTCCCTACCTAGTTTCTTATTTGTCTCTGTCAGGTTGATCCATGGATTTAGTCACCAAGTCATCAAGAGGAGACTTGGCATTGATCACTGAAATTTATGATACTTTGAAAGCCTGCATCTGATTAATGGCACAGACACATTTTATGTATTCTCATAGTCACACTCATTCACAGTCAGTGCTGGTAACATGCTGAAATTGTGGGAGGAATTTTAGACAAATTGGAGATTGGTAAATATCCTATGGGCTCTATACCTTTACAATTAAAAAAAAAAATTCTGCAAGGAGCACAAAGGTTTACCTATTTCATGTAAAAATGGCTTTATTTTAGTATTTTAAGATTAGACAATTTGCAACATCATGATTTAAAAGAAATATGTATTTGGCCAATCAGGTGACCAAAATACATCTCTAGTACATATTTGGTCTTCACCTACAGTTCCTGGTCAACAGTTCTCAAAAACCTTGCAATTTCCAGTTAAGAGTGATAAAGTACATTTTGTTATATAAATTAATCCTTTGGAGACAGCTAAGGATGGGGACTGGTTGCCTACAGAACAACCAGATAAATGGTTGGACCTTCTATTCCCACCTCCAGAACTAGAAGGAAGAGAGAGGAGATAGTTTAATTACTAATAGCCAAGGATTAATTAATAATGCCTAAGTAATGAAGTCTCCATAAAAATATAAGAGGAGGGTATTTGGAGAGCTTCCAAGTAAAACAGTGTACTTAGAAAGGGCCATGGAATTCTGTGCCCTTTCCCCATACCTTACCTTATGCATCTCATTCCACTGGTATAAGATTATTTGTAATAATCAGTGATCTAATAAGTGTATGGGTTTCCTCAGTTTTGAGAGTTGCTTTAGTACATTAACCAAATCTGAGAACGGGATTGTGAGATAGCTATTTGGTCAGAAGCACACTTTAAGAAACCAGGCTGTTACTGGCACCTGAAGTCTAAGAAGGTGCTTTGGGGATGTACAGTCTGTGGCCAACTCGTCTGTTACTGCTAACAGCCTGGCTGTTCAACTCAATCTGAAGAGGAGGACAGTCATAGGAGACTGAGCCCTTTTCCAAAATCTAGCACTCTCTCTAGGTCAGGGTTAACAAGTGAGCTGAATTAAGTTGAATTAAATTGAGTCCTTGGTCACTCTGTCGATGTCCAAGAATGGCTTGTTGGTGGGGGAAACTTCCACATACACCTGTGTTGTAACTGGACCCAGAAACCTTTTCACAATCAAAATATTTTAAACTATAGCACCATTTAATAGGCTAAGTTTATTTACCAATCACATACTTTGTCCCTTTCTCCTCCACTTCAATTTTTACATTAATAGATGTTGGATTATCGAGCATCAATTTCCTCATGTGCATTTTTGAGAGTTGTGAAAGAAGATGTGATGAGTCATATAATCTCTATAGTCCATTGCTAGACTAGTAGCTATCAGTAAACGTGACCTCTTAATCCCCCCAAACAGTATCTTATAAACCCCAAGTGAAGATTAAATAGAATTCAAGTCAAGTAATCAAAAGTCAAAAAAACTGTTTTCTAATATATATCAGTTTCAGGCATTTTTTTCTTTTTAGATTTTAGCTTAAGAATCCATATTATTTCATGGTTTTCTTACTGTATCAGTAACTCTAGAGTTAACTGATGACATGCACAACTCTCCTAGGTGGTCTTTTCCCCCATATAACCTAAATTTGGGCTAAGCATTGCTCAGTGTATAACATCTAAGGAGATCACAATCCAGGGTGGTATGGCCTGAGGCAAATGAATGCAAAAAAAAAAAAATCTAATGAGGAACAAATCAATTAAGGAAAAAATTCTTATAAGTGAGAGTAGCATTCCTGGAGATTCTTTTTTCTATTATCAGTATTGGTCGCTTCATTTATGTGTGTCTACTTAAACTTTTCATTCCTTAGATTGCTGCTTCCCACAGCAGTATGTAGACCTCCCAGGTATCTCACATGTGGGAAATCTGAGGTCTGAGCTCACCTGTATTCTCTACTACTTTCCACAAAATATGAGCTCACCCTCCAAAGCTATCAGGATCTTTTGAAGTTCTTCTCATGAATCCTGTCATGCTACTAAATTGGTTTTCCATATTATTTTCCTTATAAAAACTATAGTTTTGCTGTAAAACTGCCCAAAGCACAGAGGAACATCTTTTTATCAAAGTTCAAAGATTCTAATTTTAATTGCACATAATTTTACATACTTTAAAAATTTGTAAACTTAAAAACTGAAGTGGGAATTTGAGCCTGCTACCATGCCTATCTTCCTCACCTGCAATATTTAAGGCTTCCCTTTCCTGTTCAGAGATTTTTATTTTTCCATAAATAAATTCTGGATCTTTTCACCTGACTTATTTTTGATGGTAGAAAAAATACTACCAAACTGCCAATAAAATATCTTATAGTAAAAAGTGGAATAGATGGTAATTGATGACGGCATTTAAATGGACAACACAGGCAATTAAAAGCATAATACGTTTCAGGTTCATGACTTCTCTAAATCATCCTGACAAAAAACTGAAATTTTTGATGTAGGTGTTTTTTCTAGACCTGAGTGCTAGGAAAGAGTTAGACTGCATAAGCTATAAAACTATTCACCGCCTTCCAATAAAGTATATGTGTGGTTTAAGATAGGAGCATTTTTTTTCTAACTTATGTCAACAAAATAGAGGTTTGTTTAAGAAATTCTCTTCTGCCTTTTGTCAATGACTATAGATTCTATTCCTGAAAACAGAGCTTAATTCTACAATGTTTAGTGGACAGGTTATATCCATAATTTTTCCAACAGGAGTCATCATAGTAGACAAGAAAATATATATTTAAAGTCTGGATTGACTTAGATTCTGATTCCATATATTGTCCATGAAAATAGCTATCATTACCTTACAGTATTAGGGTGACCAGCCTTTTCTAGTTCCTCTCCCTTCAAGGCAAAATTCTCCCACTTTCACTTTGTCTGTTATTTTATTCCCTGATTTCAACATTCAGGTATGTTACAATTGCAATTCTCAAAGAAGCCATCGGAAGTATGTGATTTTATCTACATTTTCAGAGGAATAAATGGGAGTGTATAGAAGTATATAAGTCAGGGTCTAAATAGGAAACAAGTACCACTCTAGGTAATTGAGAGAGACTTTTAACATGGGCAACAGAAAGTTCTATAAGAGGTAGCTGAGAGAACCTGGGTGTCACCTCGCAGGGCAGCACTGGATGAGGGACATATTACTCAAAGTCAAAGGGAAGCAATGAGAAACTTAGAGGGGCTACACCAGAAGTAATGTGCTGCCCCATCTAAATATAGTTTCATATTTATTGAGTACAAAGGTGGGACAAGTAAGCAGGGAGTGTACATGTGTGGGATAACAGTTAGTGGGGATGGAAGCTAGAGTGGAGTAACCAGAGGCTATTGCCTGTGGGGCTGCCATTGATCCTGCAAGTCAAAACATATTATCTCTATTATCTGCCTGCTGTCTTCAAAAGATACTGGTTTCCCAGCATGTTCCTCATACCAGGAGTTTTGCCCTTGGTGAGAGGCCCCCTTCATGACCCTACACATAGCTGACAAGCAAAAACTATGGGGACCAAGATAATATTCCAGAGAACAAGGAGGGCTGGGGATTCCACACCCAGGGATTAGCAAAAGGAGGAAACCCCTTTTATTCTACCAAGGGATGAAAGTCAACAGGACCAAAACCCAGAACCAAAGACATTTCTGGTGGCTAACTCAGATAGCTACTATGAGAGAACTGAAGCCACTAGAATCTGCAGCTACTGCTGAAGTTATTGCGGATGTTAGAACAGGAGATCAATAGTTATGACCCCTAAAATCAGATGGTGAGTAAGCAGAGGAATCAGAATTAGAATCAAGATCTTTCTAACTCTTTTCTTATGAAATAATTAAAATGTGATGTGAAAAATATGTAAATTGTAAATCACAACAGATATTTAAGATATTACAATATTATTTTATGTGGAAGAGAATTTTTTTTGAATGTCCTTCAAATAAGAAATCAAAAAGAATTCTGGGCTCTAAAATTTACCCATCATTGTTTCCTTGAGTGGTTCCATTTATTCATTCTAGTGACTTTATTAAAGTTTCCCAAAAAGGTTGGATGAACATAAGGAAAATAATTCTTTTTTTTAAGATTTATTTATTTATACATACAAGCTGGGGTACAGGCCAGAGATGTGGGGTGGCGAGAGGGTTCACCAGAGACAGAGCGGGGAGCAGAACAGGCAGATCAGAAATACACTGCTGAGGGGAGCAGCAGGCTAGGCAGGAGAGGTCTGCTGCACCATGTGGGATTCTCCCTGCTGGGCAACGAACTCTCATCGTGCGCTGCCGACAGCTCCACAGCGCAGCGCTCAACCGCTGCGCCACCAGGGAGGCCCCAAGGAAAATAATTCTTACCATAGTTTTCATCATATCCTTTTGGCCAATGGATTTTACCATAAACTTTCATTTCCAAATAGAAAATCAGAAGATTAGAGGAAATATAGATTAATAAAACGGTACTTTTTTAAAATTATATTTCTGTGGTTGAATTAAATTAAAAAAAAATCTAAAGCAGAAGAGTTTGAAGCAATGGGTAATAAGATTGACTTCAAAAATGTGGTTCACACCCACCTCAACTACTAAGCTAAAATACTGAAATAATAAGTAGAGGGATTTGCAATGAAAGATAGTCAATCCATGTGTATCAATTATTCATACTTTTCAATTGGCAGTAGAACTGTAAATGTATTCAATGAGTGGTTTTATTTCCACAAAGCAGGAAATGCATAATGGATGGAAAAATAAAGAACTCACTTTTCAATATTCACAACAGCCCTGTACAAGAATGCTTATCTGTAGTTTTCAAAGTATTTGTTGAAACCGCTGACCAAACTATACCAAATTACTGTTGAACTTCTGCCAGATATAAAAGGCTGTGCTTGAACTCCATTTCACAGTTTTTGGGTTTCATAGCCTTTACTCGAACACAATTCATACCAGTTACTATGCTTGAAAAAATCCATTTCAGGAACTGTTACACAAACAGAGAAGCTAGCACACATTATCCTAAAATGCTACAGTGTTTAACCAAGGGAAAAAAAGATTCCTTAGAGTTTGATGTGGCAAGTCATTGGGATTTACATACGGAAAACTAAAAAACTATATCTATAGGCTCTGAATTCTCATAAATAATATTATCAGGGATCTGAAGGCTGACCAACTTATCTCATTTTTTCCAACTAATCTGGGAATATTTAGATATATACACTTTGTAAATGATAGAAGCAATTGGATTTTGTAAGAAAAGCAACTAGATTTTTTCACTGAGTATAAAAATGGATAATATAATCCTTACACTAAGATTAGGAAAAGTATATGGCTCCTTTTACCTATAAACACAAGTGACCAAGAGCTATATTCTTATGCATTATAACAACAAAATTCAATGAAGTAACTTCTTTCCATAGGAAATGTTGGTAAACATTTTTCATGACAATTTGGTTAAAATATTATTCTTGACACCAGAAAATTCTAGGTCTAAAAATAAAAATAGTTCATGTTGAAACAACATTGAAGGTTTAATTAAGAACAAAATTAACAGAAATATTTCGGGAGTAAGCTCGATATTGGTTGGGTTTGTCATAATATATAATAAGGTGCAGAAAATTTAGCATTAATAAAATCAACTCTTTCCATGTCAAGTATGACAATACCAAAAAGCAGGGAAAACACAGACTATAATTACTGCAAAATAAATCAGTAAGTGCATGACTAGTAGCAAGTGTGTCATTATATGCTTGCCAGTTTAAGTTTTCAAGTATAGGACATAGATGGCATTGCCAGCAAAATAAACTATTCTAATGCTATAAATTTTATATTAATTATATATTACATCATATTTCTGAAGTTTAAAATTCTAACTTTGAATCTGGAGAATTCTCAGTTTTTGAGATTATCCAACAAATTGCTTTCTTGAAGAATGCTACCTTGTCTACTAAAGATCCAAACGAACACTTAGTTCATTCACTTCCTGTGACTCCACCATCAGTAATGCATCATCACAATGTCACCTTGCCTGTCAGGCTCAACAAAGGAGGAATGAGCATGGGCACTTAACTGTTTTCTCTCTTGCTGGAAATGGCAGCTATTATGAAGAGTTAGTACACACGAGTATGATGAGCCAGGCGAGATGTCTTACTTTAGCATATATGCTGTACCTGAAAAAATTACTTTGATTTTCTCTGTCAAGTTGGCATCTTACCAGGGAATAATGTTCCTTAGAAATTTAAAAACAAAGCAAAACTCACCCACTTTGGGATTATTGTCATAATTTCTAAATGTTTCTGGATTCAAAAGACAATCTTTTAATGTGCTATTCAATCATTTTTTAAATAAAAAAGGATGGAAACTTGGTAGAGCTGCCCACATAGCAGCTTACCTTGACAATGATAATGCTCCTAAATTTAACTAGACAGTGTCCATGCTCTGAAAAGCCACACACTTTCCATCCAGGATATAAGAAAATATTACTGGAATGCTCCCAGTAATATTTCTCTCTGAAATAACTAGCTAGTTATAGTCTGCTGGACTGAGTAGTGGATCTGCCTTGGAAGACTGGATCTGTTGAGTGCTAGTTATGTCTTCACAGACATTTTGATTGTTAAAGATTTTATTTGAAGCTCAGAATATGGATCTCTAATTATTGTTGCATCACATATATTGACAATCACTCAGGTTAAAAAGGAAATAGTTTAGAGGAAAAAGGAAATTAACCATTATTTATATTAAAAAAAAAAAACTTATATAGGGCCTCCCCTGTGGCACAGCGGTTGAGCGCTGCGCTGTGGAGCTGTCGGCAGCAGCGATGCAAGTTCGACGCCCGGCCGGGGAGAATCCCACATGGTGCAGCAGACCTCTCCTGCCTCGCCTGCTGCTCCCCTCAGCAGTGTATTTCTGATCTGCCTGTTCTGCTCCCCGCTCTGGCTCTGGTGAACCCTCTCGCCGCCCCATGCCTCTGGCCTGTACCCCAGCTTGTATGTATAAAATAAAAAAATAAATCTTTAAAAAAAAAAAACTTATATAATCCCAATAGTCATTTTAGTTTTGGACTCCTCGGGAAATACTATAAATGAAATGGTTCACATAGCAAGGAGGAAAGATGTAGATGAAAAATGTGTAGGGGGAAAGTACAATGAAAGATCCCAGGACTAACAGAATGAAGATCATAGTCCTCAGTTTAACTAATTGGTTCCTTCCAGTTTAACTGAAATATTTAACCTTCGGGTTCTATTTTCTCTCATGTAAAATATGGATGATACTGAGCTAACCTATTATGATTTGGTGCTATTAAGAAAAGAAAGGTGGGCCTCCCCGATGGCGCAGCGGCTAAGCGATGCGCTGTAGAGCTGTCAGCAGCGGTGACGCGAGTTCGACGCCTGGCGGGGGAGAATCCCACATGGAGCGGCAGACCTCTCCTGCTTCGCCCTCTGCTCTCCTCAGCAGTGTAGCTCTGATCTGCCTGTTCTGCTACCCTCTCTGTCTCTGGTGAGCCCTCTCGCCGCCCCACACCTCTGGCCTGTACCCCAGCTTGTATGTATAAATAAAAATAAATCTTTAAAAAAAGGAAAAGAAAAGAAAGGTGTTTTTCCTTCTTTGGAAGTTAAAGTGGATAGATGTGATCTAGAGTTAAGATACCTGTCTTAGTATAATGTATGGACCTGTCACTGTCTCACTGCTCAATTAGAACTCTATGCATCAGGAAAATAGGAAAATAACACTTTCTGCTTCATTGAGGTTTTTCCCCTATGTTCGAATGAGAGAATGCTCATAAGGACACAGCATGCGGCTAAATAACAGGAAGAATTCACTAATTCTTAGCAGGTAGCTATAGTAATAACGATGGCAGAGATAGACAAAGGCATAGCAGTAACAACAGCAGTGTCACTAAGTGTCAATCACACTAAGGAGAGAGAATGCCCTCAAGGTTAACTAAACTTAGCTAGAATCTGATTAAAAATAAGAATATAATTTAGGACCTCCCTGGTGGGACAGTGGTTAAGTGCTGTGCTGTGCAGCTGTCAGCAGCGGTGACGCGAGTTTGACACCCAGCCAGGGAGATTCCCACATGGCACAGCAGACCTCTCCTGCCGCTCCACTCAGCAGTGTATTTTGGTTTATCTGCCTGTTCTGCTCCCCACTCTGTCTCTGGTGGACCCTCTCGCCACCCCACGCCTCTGGCCTGTACCCCAGCTTGTATGCATAAATAAATAAATCTTTTAAAAAAATAAGAATATAATTTAAAAGAGCAGATATATCAACCCAAAGCCAGATTATTTAGCAATAGGTGCATAAGTACAAAAGAGTCACTGAGAAATGACAGGCACTATCAATATAGCAGAGGTTGTGCCAGATTGACGTGACTGTAAGTATTTCAGACATGTGTATTTCCATTAAGGGAATTGACATATCAAGTTACATGATCCTGATGGTATTAAAACTAAAAAAAAAAAAAAGCACCTGTGATTTTAACAGTCAAGACTCCAACATTCTGCATTTCACATATTTATTTATATGTAGAAAATGTAGCAATCAAGCTAACAAGAGGATCTGTTATCTGCCTGACACAATACTACTCCTAAGAAGAAAAAAATCAAATGTTTTGGATTTCTACTTTAGTCTCTCTGAGCTATGACAGCAAGAGTTAGAACCTCAGTTCTATCAAGCTCTCACATCAAAAAGATACAAAGAATTAGTTTACAAGTCATAAATCCAGACTCTAGCCTATGATGAGTTCATTTAACCACTGCTTTGAAAGAGTTCATAGCACTTGACCTCTTTTTGTTGATGCCCACACCTCTTTAATGCTATACTTTTAATTTTCTAATACAATTCAAATATTATACAATCCATTAGTTTATTAGCCAATAATCACTATAATACATGTAAATATATGTAAATCTGAGTCCTACATTACTACTCAAATTAAGAAAAACAGATCAATATGGTAATAATAAATGCCAATGATAAAACAACATATCTATACTGTTCAGACAATTATGGATGAATTTTCAAAGACTAAAAATATTTAAGCAATAACTTTTTTTCATATATGGGGAAAAACTTATTAACAGGAAAAGGCAGTATAAATTTATTTTCTATGTAAATTAAAATAATTGATTAAATCCAAATCTCATACACAACAGGAATGTACTGAAATGCAGACTTCTATCACAATGCAAACAACTAAAATTGCTGATTAAAATAGAGCAAGTTAACAACAACAACAAACAAATGCAGCTGACCTTGAAAAAAAAATGTCAGGTATGGAGAACCTGAACTTAGAATAGCAAACCATGAAGTAACATGTTAGTATGTGGTATAAAATGAGTGATGTAGGAAATGAGCCAACATGCAACAGATAAGTTAGTATTTCACAGGCAGGCAGAGGCATGGTTTAGTTCCAGAAAACTCTTTAGTTACAGAGTTGAAACTGTAGACCCTGAATGAGACTTGGAGCCTGGGAAATCCTTCCTCTTAGTAAAAATGTAATTAGAGAAATTATACTTTTGGCCCCCAAAAGACATACTTATCTGTCTGACTAGGACTGCAAATATTTTTAATATGTGCTTAGAAAACTGAAATCCTAAGACTGTACTCTAGATGCACATATTTCCAGTTTATAGGATATTACTAGTACAGAAATTCCCAAGAAATTTACATAAAAATTGATACTAAATAAGTTAAATCTCATTGGCAGATATAAATTAAAAATTGACGGCCTCCTGGGTGGCGCAGTGGGTTAAAGCGCTGTGCTGTGGAGCTGTTGGCAACGGCAACCCGAGTTGGACAACCAACTGGGGAGATTCCCACGTGATGCAGCAGACCTCTCCTGCCTCACCTGCTGCTCCACTCAGCAGTGTGTTTCCATCTATCTGCCTGTTCTGCTCCCCACTCTGTGTCTGGTGAACCCTCTCGCCGCCCCAAGCCTCCGGCCTGCACCCCAGCTTGTATGCATAAAAATTAATTAATTAAAAATGCTCTAATATTCAGCTTCTACAACATAGGGTTCATTGAACACACACAAGTAAGTGGGGGAAAAGGAAAAGAAACTCACAACATTTCTATCATGAAGAGTGAGAGGACATACACTATACATGAGAAACAGTATCCAGAGACTTCTGAAATAAAGCAATCCAAAATGTCCACAAAATCATTTTCAAAAAATCACTACAAATCTAGATAACTATGGTTTTAAAAAGTAACATTTTATAACAGCTTACTTCTCATTTAAAATATAAACTGACAATGAAATAAAATCTTCAAAAAAGCTATGAAAAAAATAACATATAGATAACCTATAGTTCTAAAGTTAACCTATAGTTCTAAAGTTTCAATGAAACAATTTCAAATATTAATACAACAGCCATTTAAAAAGTTTGTTAAAAGGTCAATTAATGTATATTCTTTGATTAAAAATAAATTTTGATGGAAGGAGCAAGAAAATGCTAAGCAAAAGTTGCTTATAAATTTCTAGCAATTTTTTAGAATTCTTGAAAATTTTGATTTTTAAATAATTTGTCTTGTAGATAAAATTCTTAAATTTCAATTTCACAATTATTATAAATATAGTGGAGAGTTAATACATTTAGAATATAAATTCTAGACAATAATTTGTGAATGACTGACTTCAGTAAAATTTTCAAAAGTTCCTTGAATTTTTCAGATAAAGTGGAAAAAACTGGTTAAATTTGGACATTAATAAGCCAAGTGGGCATTTCAAAAATTAAGGCCAATCATTAAAATACTGAAAACTCAATAATTTCCAAGTAGAAAGAGAAAAGGGAAGAATAAATTAACCATTAATGATAATGGGGAGCAAAAAGGTAGAGTATTCGAAGAAAACATACTGTAAAAAAAAGTACAAAATAATGGAGAAATCGGGCCTCCCCAGTGGCGCAGAGGTTGGGTGCTGCGCTGTGGAGCTGTTGGCAGTGGTGACGCGAGTTCGACGCCCAGCCAGGGAGATTCCCACCTGGAGCGGCAGACCTCTCCTGCCTCGCCTGCTGCTCCCTTCAGCAGTGTGTTTCTGTTGATCTGCCTGTTCTGCTCCCCGCTCTGTCTCTGGTGAAACCTCTCACTGCCCCACACCTCTGGCCTGTACCCCAGCTTGTATGCATAAATAAATAAATTTATTTTTTAAAAAAAAGTAGAAATAATTGGTGGTGGGCTACCCAAGGGGAATACAAAATGTAAAAGACATAAATAACAATAAAAATATATATTATTAAAAAAAAGTAGAAATAAAAAAAACATACAGCAATCAGAAAATTCTTATCAAATTTAATGAAATTATTCTCAAAATTATTCTAAAAACATACAAAATTTGAAATTGTGATAAACTAGATTGTTTTCAGACAAAATATTAAATATTCAAATTTGCTGCACAAGAAAGTACACATTAAGATTTCAAACGAGGGGCCTCCCCAGTGACGCAACAGGTTAAGTCACAGCACTGTGAAGCTATCCAGAGACATTGCAGCATGAGTTTCATACCTAGCCAGGGAGATTCCCACATGGTGCAGCAGACTTCTCCTGCCTCGTCTGCTGCTCCCCTCAGCAGTACATTTCAGCTGATCTGACTGTTCTGCTCCCCACTCTGTCTCTGGTGAATCCTCTCACCACCCTCCCCACCCACACACACACATCTGGCTTACACCCCAGCTTGTACGCATAAATAAATAAATATTTTTTAAAAAAGGATTTCAGGGCCTCCCTGGTGGAGCAGCGGTTGAGCGCTGCGCTGTGGAGCTGTTGGCAGTGCGCGATGAGAGTTCGACACCCAGCCGGGGAGAATCCCACATGGTGGGGCAGACCTCTCCTGCCTCGCCCGCTGCTCCCCTCAGCAGTGTATTTCTGATCTGCCTGTTCTGCTCCCCATTCTGTCTCTGGTGAAACTTCTCACCGCCCCACGCCTCTGGCCTGTACCCCAGCTTGTATGCAAAAATAAATAAATCTTTAAAAAAAAAAAAGATTTCAAACTGGCATGGAAATTATGTAGATAACCCCTTTATTCGTTTTTTTCCCCCAGGTGCTTAAATAACTTATATTTATATTTATGGTGCATAAATCTACAGTGTGTAAATGTGAGCTTTCTGTTAATATTATCTGAAGACTGTATACCAGTGCCTCTCCGGTGGCATAGGGGTTAACTCTCAGAGCTACCTTGCTATCATCCCAAGGGTCTGAGTTCACTCCCTGGCCTGGGAGGTAACCCACATGGACCAACTGCTAACCTCAGAAGTGCATTTCAGTAGATCTGCCTGTTCTGCTCCCCACTCTGTAACTGGTGAATCCTCTCACCCCCAGCAACTCTGCCCTACACCCCAGTTCTCCTATGAATAAATAAATCTCTTTAAAAAAAAAAAAGACTGCACACCAAAAATTAAATACTTAACTACCTAAGATCAGAAACTAAATAAGGATGCACACTCATTGCTTTTAGTCAATATAGTACTAGAAGTTATAGCCTAGTCAAGAAAAAGAAATGAAAACTTAATAAATTCAACTATGTTGCAGCATACAAAGATTAATATACAAAAATCTGTTATTTTCTAATCAGGAATAGCAACTATCAGAAAGAAAAATTAAGATAACGGTTTCATTTACAAATCATCAAAAAGAATAAAATACCTAGGAAAATTTTAACCAAAGAATGATTTATGTGTTTACTGAAAGCTGTGAGATTTCTATAATAGAAATTCTAGAATTTTAATCAATAAATAAGTAAAAACACAAAGATATTTTGTGTCATGAATTTCAAGAACTAATATTGTTAGAATGCCCGCACTTATCCAAAAGCAACCTATAGTTCAATGCAATCACTATAAAAATTCCAGTGACAATTTTCACAGAAATAGAACCCATAATCTTAAAGTTTATATGAAACTAAAAAGACCCCAAAATATTACTAAAAAGACCCTAAAATAGTCCTGAATAAAAGGAACAAAGTCAAAAAACCATGCTATCAGATTTAAAACTATATTACAAAGCTATAGAAATCAATGGTTTTGGTATTTGATAATGGTATGATATTGGCATAAAAACAGACATATAGACTAACAAAACAGAATAGAAACCCAGAAATAAACTCAGACCTATATGGACAACAAAAGCAGCCAAAAATATACAACAGGGGGAAGGATGGTCTCTTAAATAAATTATGTCAAAAAACTCGAAACTCAATTCAAAAGAATGAAACTGGATAACTACCTTATGCCATACACAAAAATTAACTCTTACTTGAATGTATCAATAAGATCTGAAACCATAAAACTCCTAAAGGAAAACATAATTGGTGAGTCCTTGACAACAGTCTTGCAGAAGTTATTTTTTTTTTATGAAAGTAACACCTCAATACAACATTATGTAATGTTGTAAAAGTTTTGGTGTGCATCATCATAAATCAGTGTCTGTATGAATTTGATCCCAAGAGTTAAGGCAATAAAAAATGAACAAGTGGAGCTATATGAAAATAAAAAGCTTCTGCACAACAATGGAAACCAACAAAATGAAAAGACAACCTTTTGAATGGGAAAAAAATTGCAAATTTATGTATCAATGAACTAATATCCAAATTATATAAAGGACTCACACAATTCATTATCAATAAAAGTCCCCAAAATCCAATTTGAAAATCAATGAGGTCCCTAAGTACACGTTTCCAAAGAAGATACACAGATGACCAACAGGTACATGAAAAGATGGTCAACATCACTAATCATGAGTGAAATGGAAATCAAAACCACACTAAAGAAAGTAAGTGTGGGCCTCCCTGGTGGTGCAGCGGTTAAGTGCTGCGCTGTGGAGCTGTCAGCATCAGTGATGCGAGTTTCACGCCCAACCGGGGAGATTTCCACATGGGGTGGCAGACCTCTCCTGCCTCGCCCACTGCTCCCCTCAACAGTGTATTTCCATTGATCTGCCTGTTCTGTTCCCCACTCTGTCTCTGGTGAACCCTCACACACAACCCCCCCACGCCTCTGGCCTGTACTCCAGCTTGTATTCATAAATATACTTTTTTAAGATTTATTTATTTATACATACAAGCTGGGGTACAGGCCAGAGGCGTGGGGCATCGAGAGGGTTCACCAGATACAGAGTGGAGAGCAGAACCGGCAGATCAGAAATAGACTGCTGAGGAGAGCAGCAGGCGAGGCAGGAGAGATCTGCCATACCATGTGGGATTCTCCCTGGCTGGGCGTCGAACTCGCATCGCGAGCTGAGCTGCCAACAGCTCCACAGAGCAGCGCTCAATCGCTGCACCACCAGGGAGGCCCATATATAAATAAATCTTAAAAAAATAAATTAAAAAAAGAAAGTAAGTGTGGAGGCTGCTAAGAATTAAAAATAGGACAAAATGTAATACACAATTAAGTCAATTAAGTTCCGAACATTTATCAAGAGAACAAAACACTAACTCAAAAATATATATATGCATTCTTCTGTTGGCATTATTTTTAACAGCCAAGATTTAGAAGAAACCTAAATGTCTATCAGTGAATGAATGGATAAAGAAAATATGTCTCATATATAAGCAAAGGAATATTATTCAGCCGTAAATAAGCTGAAATCTTGTCATTTGCAACATGGAAAGACATTGAGGGCATTGTGCAACATGAAATAAATCACACAGAGAAAGGCAAGTACCATATGACCTTACCTATTTGTGAAACCGTATGAAAAATGTTAGCTACGGAGAACAGACTGGTGGTTTCCAGAAGCAACATTAGTGTGTGTGTGTGTGGGGGGGGGTGTGATGCAAATGGATAAAGTGGGTCAAAAAGTAGAAATTTCCTGTCATTAAGTCATATGGATGTACTGTGCAGTGTGTAACTATCATTAATAATACTATACTGCATATTTGAAAGTTAAAATAATTGATCTTAAAAATTCTTATAAGAAAAAATTCTGAAAAGATGTGAGGTGACAAATTTAACTATAATAGTTACTGCGGTGATCATTTTGCAAAACAATATTGAATCATTATATTGTATACCTAAACCTAATATATGTCAATTATACCTCAGTGAAAATACGGTACCTTCAAAATCCAATTTGAGGATCTAATAATCCTCAAAGAAGTATTAAGTAGTATAACAAGAATTTGTATAGAACTGCATTTGCATAATAAGGAAACAATAGATAAAAATAAGTTATGAGTCATAGTTCATGTTTTTCCTTTGGCAACTTATTTTTATGGACAAAGACTAGCTTTACTTATCCATTGCTGGTTGATATTCCTCAACCAGAGCTATGAGCTCTTTCTGGAAATTGCCCTTGACTAGAAAAAGCTGTCATGAACTCTTCAGAGTGTCAGTCATCATTCAGAACTTACACAAATGAGTTTAAAGACCAAGTCCCAGCTGAGGAAATCTACAAAGGATCATCCCAGCTTGACAGCCTCCACTGCAGCTCTGCTGATCCTGATTCCTCCCCTCTCTTCCAAGATACTGATCCCTGGGTGCTCCGGAATAAACTTATAGCCTGTCAGTCTTGCAGTGGGTTTCCCAAGGGATTCAACCTGCACTATCTGCCTCATAATTACTAACATCAATACATACGCACAAATAATTTTCAATGAACACCTCTTAGTAAAATAAAAGTTTATGAGGAAAAGAAAGTAATGCTTACTTTAGAAAAATAAAAAAACCTATGAGCTCATTAAAAGATCAGTTTAGTGTACACAGAATAGGAAGAATGCTAAGCTATAGCTAGATAATTGTTAATAGCTGGTGTATATGTGAATATTTTTCCAAAAAATACATTTCATATTTAAATACAGTTAGGAAAATTTGGCAAGATAAAAGGGAGATTAAAAATATAATAAGCCTAGGGAACAGAATAATAAATATAAACCCATTAAATAAGACTGCCTTGCCATATTAATTAGTCAAGAACTCATTAATTAAAATAACTACCTTTCATTGAGAAATTTAGTTGGTTAATTTTGTATAGTATGAAGGTATGCCTATTCTGTATACATTCTGTATGTCATCTGTATGTACAAGAGCCTGAGAGAGTATTAAAAGAGTATACCTGGAAATTATTCCAAAGCATATTTAAACCATCTCCTTGCTCAAATATAACTAAATCATTTTTTTAAATGAGACAAGGAAAAACAAAAATCTATTATCCTCAATGTCACTGGTTCTTATATAACAAGTAATTCCATGTTCATTATCCAAGAAGCATAGTATATATAGTGATATTATCAATTATTTAATTTCTATCTATAGGAAGCCATACTTGAATTGTGGCAGATAAAGAGAAATAACCTGAAAATTTTTCTATTTCTGTTTTAGTCTGACTAAGCTACAGGGATTAGGAACTGGCAGGAGGAATGAAGCATAAGGGTGAAGGATGTGGGCACATTCTACAGAGACTTGGAGCAGTAAAACAGACTGGTAATGGTCTATACAACCCACCAGAATACAAATAAGAGTGGAGTCACTTAAATATCCAGCTCTCTGACTGGAAATAAAAAAGTCAACCTTAAATTACCAAGGGAAAAGGTGGATGAGGAAATAACTAGTGTTTTGAATGATTAGAATCAGTGTGCTTTATTATTATGGTATTTTGTTATGGCTTTTGATTACAGATCAGTGGTAGAAAAATGCAAACATCTCCATCTCTCATTGCAGCCAGCTTGATGGCACAGTGGGGAGTGAGGAAGGATTTACCCACAAATCTGACTGGTTTACAAATTGGTGTTACAGATAGTTGAGTTCAACTCTGCCTCTATATACTGCTGGCAATCTTTCTTCACTGAACCTCCCCCTGTGCTTTCAGGAATACCATGTGGGTGCCACATAAGTCACGAGCAAGCTCTGTGTGCTATCCAGCAGCTGTTCTCAATGGTGCAGAGGAGTGGCAGAGAGCAACATCAGGGAGGAAATGAATAGGACTATTTTACCAGCAAAAAAGAATCACATTTATGTCTCCCTCTGAGCTGACACACCCCTCATAGCTCCACCATCATTTTCTTTTAACATAGCACTTTTCATTTCAGTTAATATTAGAATTTTATTTTCACTTAAAAAGGTCTGAATAGCTCTTGAGAAATCAAGCTTATGAATATCAAACCCAGGAAAACTTTACATTGATTCCTTAGCCTCTTCTTGCATATATTACCATGAAATAAATTAGTCCAACCCATGGTTTAAGTCAGTTTAGAATTTCTGATGGTTAATTTTCTGTTAACTTGGTTCAGCCATAGTACCCAGATATTTGGTCAAACATTATTCTGAATCTTTCTGTGAAGATTTTTTTTTGGGGGGGATGAATAACATTTTAATCAATGGACTTTAAGTGAAGCATATTCCATAATGTGGGAGGGCCTTACTTAATCAGTTGAAGGTCCTCACAGAACAAAAACTGACCTCCACCAAGCAAGAAGGAACTCTGTCAGCAGACTGTCTTTGAACTCAAATAGCAGTGCTTTCCTGGCCCTTCCAATGCAGATTTGGGGCTTAATAAGCCTCCATAATCATGAGAATCAATTCCTTAAAATATATCTCTCTACTCACTCCTCACCCTCCATTCCTTCAGCCCTATCTTGATACACACATCCTTTTTGGTTCTATTTTTCTGGAGCACTCTGATGAATATAGGATCCAAATTCAACCTCAGTTACCATGAGCTAAATGTGTTCTATCACCAAAATTCTCTTCCATGGGTTAAAAACATGTGTTGATAAGACACAGAGAGAGAGATATTGACTCTGGATTGGCATCTCTGCAAGACAGAAGCAGATAGAACCTAACTCGATATAAAGACAATCATTACTTGATAACTCTCAATTATGTTGATGATTTTTAAAAGCTTTATTTTTTTCAGTTAGAAAAAGTTTAAAAGCAAGTTCATAAAAAAATCTCATTTCATCAAACTCTAAACTTCATTTTAAATTCCTAATCCTTTCAGAATTTTTGTCATTATATTTGATGACAAAAATACTTTTTAGGCACATCAATTCCTGCAAATTGCTCTAGATTATCATTTTCTCAGCATTTGGGCAGTTTCTATTTATCAATGCAATGGATGTATCATTTACAAGTAAGTTGGTTTCTCCATCATTGTCATAATATATTAAAATTAATGTTGTAGTGAATCATATTCTAAAGTAAGCTGGCTGAATAACTCAAGGTGAATCCAGTCTCCCAAAATAATCAACACAGGGATTTATGTCCATGTACTTCTACATGGATTGATGTCTGTGCAATAAAGTAGTTACAGGAGTAACCATCACTAACAAACACATACAATAATAAACATCAAAATCTCAATTTTATCCCAATTTTTAGCTCTAAAATTCTTGGAGTTTTTTACTTTATTTAAGTGCCTGTCTGTTTTCATAAAAATTTTAGTGGCAATTCTCATTAACTTTCAAAACTATTTTACTCAAAAAAAAAAAAAATCCTCTCTCCCACAAAGAACAAGAATATTGCTCTTGGCCCTAGGCATTGTAATGGGTAATTTTATGGGTCAACATGTCAAAATTACTAGGATTTTCCACAGAAGCTGAGCCTGCACACACAAACATACAGGGGGACAGAGAAATGGGAGGGGGAGTCATACTGTGTGACTCATTTTAAGTAACAGGCTAGATTTTGCAGTGGGTAATATTTATAATCAGGTGACTTTAAATAAAGCAGATTATCACTTATGTATGGAACACAGAGAAATAAAAAAGAGGAAATGACAGAGCTAAACCAATTAAAACCAGAGAAATATGACTGCAGAATTGAGACGACGAGAGGGGGAAGCAAGAACAAAGAGGGGAAATGGGCCCAATGGTCTAGGGTAAAGGACTGTGGATGCTTTGATGGTGGTTATGGTGGTGTAACATACATATGACCTGATGTGAACCTAGTTTCATAAATCATGTACAGTGATGTAACCCAAAGTTACCTTAATAAAGAAAATTAAATTGATTGATAAATAAATAAATAAATAAATGCAGGTTACCCGCCATAGTATGGGTGTTTCTCATCTAGAATCAGTTGAATGTGCTTAAATCAAACACTGAGCTTCCCTAAGAAAACAACAGTCTCCTTCAAGATTGTAACATAGAAATCCTGCCTGAATTTCCACACTGCTGGCATGCCCTACAAAATTTCAGACATGTCAGCCCCCACAATTGTACAAACCAATTCCTTGCAATGTCAGACTCTCTCTCTTTGTGTGTATAATGTATGTTTGTGTGTAAAGGCCCAGCTTCTATGGAAAACCCTGATTTATACAATATATAATACAGGTACGTACAATATAATACATATTGTAACATCTAAGATTCCCCTTTTACATCAGTTTTAAATATGGAAAGTCCACAAAGGATTTCATTTGGGGTTTTTTGAACCAATAATTTTGGGGTACACTCATTAACTTACTCTTATAATTGATACAGACATGAAATATAGTAGACAGGTTTGTGTCTGATCTTTTAACAAATAACACCATATTATAGGGCGAGCATACTATTTTGCTTTATCCATAAAGAAGAGTGGTTAACATTTACAGTTAAATTACCCTTTTGATGTATCTAAAGAGCAAACAGTGACACTGGGACTCAAGGTCATTCTTTAGAAAAAAAGGACAAGGGCTAATACTGAAGATCCAATTATGCTGTGTTTCATACTTAAAACTAATAAAGCCAAGTTTCAACTCTGACAGCAATGAGTTTAAAGAGAATTTCCTCACAACTCAACCTACAATAACTTTCCAACTACATTTATTCTAAATGGGAGCTTGATTATTAGACTCAAATAATTTTAATTTTCACTCTCATGCTCTATATTAGGCCCTCCCCTAAAGATATCCATGTCCTAATCCCCAAAACTTTTAAACAGTTACATCCCATGGCAAAACAGATACTTTAGAGATGTAATTAAGTATTCTGAGATGGTAAGAGTATCCCAGATAATCCAAGTGGGCTCAATGTGACCACTTACAAGTAAAAACAAGGCATGGAATTTTTCATGGGCCATATAGAAAGAATGCCTCCTTGGAAATCTTCATCGAAGCACTAAAAGACCCAATTGGACTTCTGGGTTCTTGAACAGAAGAATGTTTTAAAAGCCACTAATTTTTGTCAAACCGTTAAAACAATAGAAAACTGATATACCTTCTCTTGCCTTAGATAGATGAGAATGTCTGTATGTGTCTTTAAACTTTCACAAAGGGTGTCTATGAACTTAAATTTGTATAATTATTTAAAGGTTAATTTTATAAAGATTATCTAACTGATTAACCATAAAAGTCCTGTGACAGTAATGGTAACTTCGAAGACCAAATCACCAATATAACTGCTGATTTGCTTATCTTTTCACGGCAGTTTTTGTGAGTATAGGACCATGTTTGTTTTGTTCTCATCTGTATCCTTGGCACAAGTTTAGTGCCTGACAAGTTTAGATGCTCATTTTTTTTTTAAGAATATGAAGACCTTATCAAACAAGAAGGATATGCATTTTTAAAGTTATAATGATGTGGGGAAAGAAGACTAAGTAATAAGCCTGTTCCCGAGGCTCTGCTCTTATGTGAACAATTTCTGCTAACTAAACTCAGTACTGGGCCTCCCTGGTGGCGCAGCGGTTAAGCGCTGTGCTGTGGAGCTGTCGGCAGCAGCGATGCGAGTTCGACGCCCGGCAGGGGAGAATCCCACATGGTGCAGGAAACCTCTCCTGCCTAGCCTGCTGCTCCCCTCAGCAGTGTATTTCTGATCTGCCTGTTCTGCTCCCCGCTCTGTCTCTGGTGAACCCTCTCGCCATGCCACCCCACACCTCTGGTCTGTACTCCAGCTTGTATGTGTAAATAAACAAATATTTAAAAAATAAAAATAAAAAAAAATAAACTCAGTACTTATTCCCTCACATTATTATACTGATAGAAGTCAGCCTTTGACAAGTTATTTTAACTTTTCTAAAACTCATCTATAAAATCAGGATGAGTGAGACAAAGCATTATTCCAGACTGCCAGAAATCTGAGTGTTGGAGGAAGGAAGAGGAGTTTATGAACATTTCAACTTAAGAAAACAAAAGCACCATCATAAAACTTGCATCTGGATGGTTATACAACAATCATACTTATTAAATATGGAAAGAACTGAAAAACCAAACACTATACATGCACACCGTGTTTATATATAATATGTATATAATAACTAGTTTTGCATGGCCCTCAATACCAATAGCTTGACTATATGCAGAGCAATCATGAGAATTTTAAAGAATTCTTGGAGATTTGCTCATGTTCCTCTACAGATACCTAGAAACTCAAAGTTAGTCTTTGCTACATAATGCTTCGATAGCAAGGTAGACAAATTTTAAGGCAGAAAATTCATTGCTATACACATACAAGTTCCTGGATTCAATTATCTAGAAATGTATAACACCTGCAAACTTTTCCTATGTGTTCATCTAGACTTACCAGTTGCATAAAGGTATAACACGTGGAAATCACATCCCAGAAATAGTCTTAAGGAGTTGATTTCCAGATAGACTTAGAGTAAACATCTTATAAATAAGAGATTCTGGCCACACCAGCATTACCACAGAATTCCTCTCACAAAATATTTGTGATGTCGGTGTTGTAACATATGGGTTTAATGACAAAAACACATGTGTGCATATATCATATGTAATGCTAAGTAATATAAATGACATGGTTTCCAGCAAAATGTTATTTCAGAACTTCAAGCTTATAGACCCTAAACTAAAGGTTATTTGTCCCTTCTTTGCCCCCTCAATACAGAAAAATAAGTTAATTGCTCCCCCACTACGCAACAATTGCTATGATGAACACTGACAGTTATTGTAAAATAAGTCTATTTAGGTTTTTTTTTTTTTTTTAAATCATTGGGTAGCATGGAATCCTCAGTGGTAGTCAAGAGATTGACTTTCACCACGACCTTTCTTAAGAACCTAAGAAAATTACCCTAAAGTGATGAAAAACAACTCCTCCAGCAATCATGTACTTCCTCTTCCAAACCACAAGCACATAATCAAAAAAACATGAGATTTTATCATAACCAGAAAAAATATTTATCCTCAAATGGCTTCATTCACACTGAATTTATTAAAAAGGAGTCATTTCAAATTTCAAATTTTGTTTCATTTATTAAAGGTTATTCTAATGTATGAACAGCAACTTTAATATTAAATGAATTATATACCTAATATGTACAATACTTACCAAAATCAGTTTCTCCATAAGAATTTATTTTTTATTTTTATTATTTTTTTCTCATAAGTCTTAAACTATAATTTCAGAAAATAAATGAAGTATTCAGTAAGATGGGGAATTAGTACCTTCTCTCCCATCATTAACCCTTTGTTTTTCAAATAATCAGAAATATTTATATTTATTATAGCTCTCTTTGCCTAGACTTAGATTTTTATTTTGTAGAAAAAGAGAAAAAATGTGATTTCTTCATAATTACCATGTATCTAGTCTCTGACAACAGGATGGTGGTTACCAGAGGGAAAGTAGGGCAGGGACAAGTTTAGGAGACCAATTGTTTGGTAGTATATGGTGGACATGTGGTGGTGAGCACGGTGGTGTGACATATACAGTTTCTGGGGTGTTACCTCAATAATCTAGTGTGTTAATCTATATTCTCTTATTTCATCTGGGTAATGATCCTTTTACAGGAAGACCTGAGAAATAAAGTAGCTTCCCTAGTGAAGTATTATTCCAAGCTTCATACATCCTTAACATACTGTTGCCAGGGTCTCCAGGTAATAATAGGCCAACCTGAAAACAGGAAAGATACAGTCAAGTCAATTCTGACTTGTCTATTTATCTCCAGAGAGCTCTAAAGCAAGATTTGTCACCAATATCAGAACTTGTGAGAAAGCAGCTGCCAGTCCTGCAGCGCCAACACAGCCCATGTTATACTGTCTACACCCTGGTTATGGTTAGATAAAGGAGCACTGAACAAGGAAGAGAAGCTTTGGGAATGATAACCAAGAAAGATCTCAGAAATTTGAGGCTCAGTCCCCATGAAGACAGGTTCTGATTAGGAAGAGGCAGCCTAGTTTCCTTCCTGGAGGAGTATGAACTGTGAATCTTACAGATTATAACTTTCTCAAGCTCCTTGAGTCTACAGAACCATTTTGATATGGTGTTTTGCCACAGTTAGAGCACAGAGCAGGTTGGCTATCCTCTGTTCTTTGATTTTATTTCCTACTTGGCAATTCCATTTCCTCCAGACTCAAATGTGCTTCCTCTCTTTGAGAAGGCACAGGACGCCACTAATTCAACAACATCAGAAAAAATGTGTGCTTTGGGTTGTTTTGCCAGCAGTGGGCACAGGCTGGAAGAAAGAGGGAAGTAAAGGAAGAGGTGTGGTACCCACTGCTGGCTCAGCTTCTCTCCTTCATTTACAGCTGCATGACCTTGTGTAAATCATTCTGGTGTCTCATATTCTTCATTTGTAGAAAACTGGTAGAGAACATGATAACAACATAACAGCAAAGCAAATATGGCTAACACAATGGGCTTCTGAAAGTCCCTTCCAAATTAAAGTACAATTTTTAAAAAATAATAATAATAGACAACACAATTGAATGTCCCTCAGTGTTCTAAGATCCTTACCAATAATAACATGTATAGGATACCTAGTCCTCACAAAATCCTACAAGGTAGGTACCACTAGCAAAAAAGCTTCTGAGAGAAGCTTTTGGAAGAAAGTTTAGTAGTTAGTGTTCATGGCACTCAAGTTTTTAATTATTTGTCTTCATGACTCCCAACCCAGAGTTCTTTCCTTTGTGCTCTGCTGTTCTCAGGTCTATGATTTATACTATGTGTGATCAATCTTCCCTGTAATTCATTCAGGTTGAAAGCAGTCAACCATGTTTCATGAGCAATAGTCTTTAAAGGCTGGGTATGAGGAATTTTGTGTTGCAATTAAAATTACAACAAAGTTAATCAGACACATATTTAATGATATGTATAACAGCTATTATGCTACACACGATTAGGCATAAATGGCAAGCTGTTCATATGAATGAAAATAATTATTTTTACACCACTGAAGCAAGCATGGCTATACTCAGACAGAAATTGAGATGTGGTAGGGAAAAATGTTGGAATGAAAATAACTGTTTCCATTTATTAATTCATTACACATATTCAAGTGTTATGCTAGGTATTTTATATGCATTTTCTAATTTAGTCCTCTTGTTAACAATATAAAAAATATGATCAGTAATAAATTTTTACAGATGGGAAAACTGAGGCTTAGAGAAGCTAAGAAAATTGTCCAAGGTTATCCATCTGTAGTAATGGTTGTGATAATATACCAATCCAGGGAGTGTCATGTAACATTCTTGCTCTGTGTACTTGTGCCCACGACCATCTTTAAATGGAAGAACTACACACTCTTTCTCATCTTACCAGCTCTGCTCTTAACTACAGTGTCGTCATGCCTTAAACTAAATTGGTCTTAAAACACCAGGGTTCATTTTTTCCTAAAATATTAATATATACACAAATCTTCAACCTCCAATTTCAAAAGCAAAATTCCATGGACTTTTTATCAAAAGGGAAAAGAGGATCAAGTGTATTAATTAGGACAGCTTGTCTTTAGGATTCATTAAAAAAACATTAAAATTTCAGTTTGCTTAAAATTTCAAATTATATGACATTTTCATCATAAGCTGAAGGCTGAGAGGGCAGTATCTAAACAGATTAGTGCTGAGGATCTTAGAAGAGGAGGAGGACTGCAAAATCTAAACTCTTCCTTCTCAATGTTAAAATGCCATAAAATTAAAGCATGGATCTTTTAAAAGCATTTTGATTTCAGAGTTCCAGGACTTCAGCAGGACTCTGAGTTTTCTCAATAGAGTCCTTAAAAAGTGTTTGAAAAGAATTTTATGAGCTTTGAAATTTTCTTAGAAATCTGCTCTTTCTCACCTGAAAGGCCAATTCACAGATCACTTAATGTTAGCCCATTCCCTCTTCCATCTCCCCCTTCATCCCTACTGCCCAGAATTCTGAGATTAATCTGGCAAAGAGTAATGAGATACCCTGAAGATCTACATTGTGGTGCATTGAGTGGTCTATTGGATATTAATAACATTTATTTGCAAAGCATTATATTCCTTAAGTAGTGGGAAATACAAACATATTTCTGAAAATGTTTTGCACCTCAGTCTTAAAATCTTGCTTCAGTCAAATGTGATAACTAAGAGCTAAATGATATATAGCAAGAATAAACATGACCCGACTAGTTCAATATATTTTGATACAAATAACTAAGCCCAAAGAGAACACAGCTATCTATGACACTAAGTTACTGAAGTAATACAATTATTAAATTTAATAGCAAGAGTAATAAATAGCACTGATCAACTTCCTTTCTAGTCATTCAGTTAATAGTATTATTGACAAAATGTATACTGAACATTTCACAGTACAGAAAAAGTGGTCCACAGTCAGGGACTAGATGTCCCAAGGCTTCTGTTTTCCTTAGGATAATTTGACATTTCTGGACCTCAAATCTCTTAAACAATAAGTATAAATGAGATATGTCTCAGGTCATCCAAACCTATAACCCTGTATCATCTCCTTCTCACGCTGAAGTTATACTAGCAAAGTTTCTCATAGTTTTGGCAAGTTAAATCCTTGAAGAGGATGAGAAAGGCAAATAGGAAGAAATATCCACTGTCTCTCAGTTTCACATAAGATTTCATGATGGTGTCACATGTGGAATCTCGAGAAACCAAACAAAGGATCAGACAAAGATAAACTATAAAACCAACCCTTAAAAGCTGACCATAGAACAAGGACTTTTAGAAGGGGAGGGGTGAATAAAACGTGGGAAGAGAACACAATGGACTTTGGTGGAAGACTATGGGTGGTTTGATGGTTGGACTGCTATATGACCAAACCTGAGGGGGTAAGCCCTATACTGTCAAAACACTGGCATAGATTTGGAACAATGTTGTTTCAATAACAATAAAACAAAAACAAAAACAAGATTTCAGTTTTGAATGAGACAATATAGTAAGTCCTCACTTATCCATGGGTAGGTTCTTAGAATCTGCAACTTTTAAGAGAAGGCAATATAGCAAAATCAGGTCTCTAATATATTTTCATTCAGTGTTGGATGGAATTTTTTTTCTTCTGAACAAAGCTATGATAAAACAGTGTTGAAAGATAGGTTATATTAAGATAGCTGTAATGTAGATGGTTTTGCTTCAAAGTTCCAATTACTTCAGTATTCATGCAGTATAAAAGCAATGATGAATTGAAATGATGTAAATTACCATATGAGGGTTGGGTCAGATAGATGGGTTTGGTCTCCACTTTCTTTAAATCAGTTCTCTTTGTTAAGGGATGATGATTTGAGACTAACTGAGGTAGTATCATTGAGAACCACCGGAACCAGACTCTCCAGCATTAAGGAGGTCTGGCTCCCCTATTCCTGAACTGTTAAGCCTTTCCTGTTTTGGCCAAGTACTCAATACTAGTTGACTTATTTCCCTTCACCTCTCCCCTCCTACTTTTATTCCATGTTCATGTCTTATAACTCTGTCTTCAAATTCCCAATATAAATCCTTCCTGATAAGTATGTTTCTACTCCTCAGTACCACCATTCTGACAACTGCAGTAAAATGTGACCATATAATTTCCTCAGAGTCAATTCAAATTACATTTCTGCCGAGTCAGTTTTCTCTCTGTTAAAACTTTCCATGTTCAGAAGACCTGAACCACTGTGGAAAGTGAAACAGGGAACAGTGAGACAAGTTGTTCAATGACTAATTGTGCTTATGTATGGAAGAAAACAGAAGGAGAGAGAGTCTTGAAGAGCATATGGGTAAAAGAGGGCAAGGAACAAGTCCACAAAATGTGAAACACAGACTTGGAGAAGGGAGATATGGTTCCAGGGTCAATCATCAAGTAACTGAGTATTTTATGCACAATATTTGAGTTTTATATCTGAGTTTTTACTTTAATCAATCATCGCAAAATTTTAAAAAATTAAGGCCTACCTTTCATAGTTAAAATTAAGAGGTATTATCAATTTCAATATATTATCTATAAATGCCAAAGTATGAACCCTGTGTCAAAGATTAAAATGGACAGATTAGAATATTTTTGGATTTGTAAATAACTTTGAAAGTCTGAACATTTAAATGAAAATCTTTAATTTTGCAAATATGCACATATACCTCCCACCAACAAACTTTCCCAAGAAAAATGGATAATTATAAAATGTAGCATGGTATTTCAGGGAGCACACAAACCCTTTGTAGTTCAGCTATGAATTTCCAAAATAAAAATAAAAATTCCCAGAGTTTTGAAAAACTTAACTTTAAGTAGGAACATTCTGGAAACACCATTTTCTTTCAAATTACTGTCCTTATTGTATGATTTGTTACATAGGCTTTCTACTCTTTGTTCATTTCTAGTTATTAAAAAATTAGTAATTTCCAGCAAAATAACCCAACATAACTAACAAGAGTAACTATGTAACTAAGAAAGGAATAAAGTTGTTTTGATTATTTCATTTGTTTCTAAGGAACCTGTTTTGAAAGCCATGTAGGCAGAATCATGGCATCTTACTGCAGATTGTATGTGCGTGTGTGTGTGTGTGTGTGTGTGTGTGTGTGTGAGAGAGAGAGAGAGAGAGAGAGAGAGAGAGAGAGACAGAATATGTGTGTGTGTCTGAAGAAAAAGTAATCATTGAGATTATATAAAATATACATCTATAACATATTACAATGAACATACATTTGTTTGTATATATAATAAATAGATATATGAAAGATCTAAAACAGGAAAATAATTTAATATTTTTTTTCTTTTAGAATTCACAAGGAGACCTAGAGTCACCACTTCTTTATTTCCTCTAGAGACTGAGGAGGCCATTATGAGAAAGCTGGCAATAACTTGGTCATGGTTTTCATTTACTGGGATAACTTGTTCTGTAAGTTTTCCATTCTTATCAGTATTAGGATACTATAAAGTATTTAACATAATAGATATTCAGTAAGCATATACTATGCTAGAGATATATTTGTAAGAATAGAATCAAGCATGGAACACAAACATGTAAAGAAATAAATTGCAATTGGAATGTATAGCATAAGAGCAGTAGATATCCTTGTTACACAGAAGGCAAGGTAATTTATTGTACCTGAAAGTATCAATGGATACTTTCCCAGAAAGTGACCTGGGACAAGATATCCTCTTAAAAGACTGAGGGTAAGATTATATGAGTTTAGGAGGCACTAAATGAAAGGAGTGCAAAGAAGTGCAGAGTTCTTTCACCTCCCAAGAAAGACAATTACCTATTGTAATGTGAAAACACAGAAAGAAAAGTTCCATTTTCCTTCAGTACCTCACCTTGATTCTTTAATTCTATTCTAATGGAATCAGGACCTTTTTTCCATTTGATTTGTTTATGTACTGGTTTCTATCTGTAAGGGTTTTGCTAAAACTGAACTCAAAATAATGTCTGGCGATAGTCTCTTAATTTATTCTTTCAACAAATATTTATTAGGCACCTGCATTATATTGGTTTTCATCTATAAAGCTAGTCATTCTAAAGTTCTGTTCTTCAAATTATTGCTCAACAATTTTTGGAATTCCAGTTACAACAGATTCTGTGAGAGAAAAAAATAGCTCCAAACTTCTTTTTCTGTTCCTCTAATAATCTATTCCTCCGGCTATGACTGGCTACATTCTGCCTCTTAATTTCTACAGTTCTATATCAATACTACTGTCAAAAACGTGTCTTCCTCATTTCATCTACCTGTACAATTTTTTTTGTCATTAAATCTAACTTTATCTTCTAACCAAGGAAATGTTCAAGAACAACCTAACCATAAATAAACTTCCCTTTCAAATATACTATCCTTAATCTTAGTTACTGCACAAATATTTTGTCATTATCTTTGCTCCTAGGTCTTACTCATCTTTAGAATTAGAGTCATAGGGCACACTTCTTGCTCTCTCTTACAGCACCCAATACAGCATTTTTTCCACATCCTACTTCATATTTAATAAATGCCTGTTTTAAAATTGAGATTACATTTCCAAAGTCAATTAAAGCAGAATTGTTTTAATCATTTAACTAATCATTATAACATTTTAGATTAGATTAAAAGGACAGGGAAGGCCAACTCTTAGATCCAGGACAGCTTGTTCATTCTTATAATCACCTTCTCAATCACAAGAGTTTCAAAATAAGGTCCACAGTTTTGAGTTTGAAACCATTTATTTTGTCTGCATATTTTTTAGCTTTGCCAAAACATTCATGTTTCCCATTTCTAGACTTAACCACAGTATAACTAACATCAAGAGGTATATAATTCCAGATTACAGTTTCCACCTGTCCTCCTTAGCAGTGTTATATGTGAGCTAAATGAAAATCAGCAAAGAAATTCTTCCTGTTATATTTTCGATCTGCTGTGGCACCTAAGGCTATGTCTACATTATTTATACCACTTTGATAGATTAAATCTTGACTGTACCATAGAGCTTTTAAAGACATGTCTGTAAATGTTTAAGGATTCCCCAGGTGTTCATCCTGACTGCAAACAAAACTTCTTTTTGTGGTTGAAAAACAAAATTAAAATGTAACAGTGTCCTGCAAGCCATAGTTTCTACTTAAAACAGATCCTTGACTGGACATGTCAGATGGATTTGTTACTTTTGACACATTTTTGGAGTTCAACAAAGTAGCCTACATCAATGAGAACATTTCTGTGATCTTATATGTCTTAAAATTAACCTCTTAGATGGTGATGTTTCAAAAAGGAACTACAATGTAAGTATTCTGCCAATGTGACAATACCCTAAAGGACTTTCACTCAAAAATGTCCCTACAGTTTAAAATATACTTAAAATTGTTACTTTTTTTCTCTGCACTGTTACCAACTCTATGGTACAATTTTGATGTGTTACTAGAAGACTATTTTTAGAAAGTTTTGCCCAAAGGGAAGCTGAAGGTTTTTGGTTTTATTTGATTTTTCTGTTTATAACTAGAAGATCTCATTTGTTCTCTGAAATTTATAATTGCTATAGTTCCTTTTCAAGCAAATGCTAATTTCATGAGTTTTCCCAGAAACAATTATAATAATTTTCAATCAGTGAGAGAGAAACACATTCTCAGCTATCTAAGGTCCACACCAGTGCTACATTGACTTATCCAAAACCACATGATATGCATGATAAATCACTGAAATAATTTTTTAAAAATAAGGAAAATCATGATGAAATTATAAGGGTGGGGACTATAATTATATTTTCTTCAATAATAGCATTTTTTTTCTTTCCAGATGTCACAATTTCTAAGTATAAACAAACCTCATTCTTCTTTAACCCTCCTTTATATATTTACTTTCCCACTCTGGATCAGAAAAAATTGAAATAAATTTTATAAATGCTTAATTTGAAAAGTTGTAAGCAAAGCCTTAGATAAATGGAGAGATTTATTTTTTTTATTTTTTTAATATTTTAATTAATATATTTAATTTATATTTTTTACATTGTGTATTCCCCTTGGGTAACCTACCACCAATTCACCGGTGACCCATCACCATCATCTCTTGTACTCTTTTCTTCCCCATTTTGAGCCCTTATCTTTCCCCTCCCTTGCTGGGTGTCTCTCGTTTGGTTTCCCTATATTCCTGTTATGAGTGAGACCATTCGATATTTTTTTCTTTCTTTCTGGCTTATTTCACTGAGCATGATCCCATCTAGCTCCATCCAGAATGGTGCAAATTGCATGTGTTTATCATTTTTTAATTCTGAATAGTATTCCATTGTGTATATGTGCCACATCTTCTTGATCCAATTATCTATTTTGGGGCCTTTGGGTTGTTTCCATACCTTAGCTATTGTAAACAGTGCTGCAATAAACATACAGGTGCATTTATCCTTTTGGATTAGTGTTTTTGTGTCCTTTGGGTAGGTTCCCAAAAGTGGTATTGCCAGGTCATATGGAAGCAAAATGAAGAGATTTTAAATAAAGGTCAGTGGTCTTTATGGGGTCATTTTAGATTTTCTTCACATTTCTCCACTTCTCAAAGTCCCATACTTATGATTTCTAAATCAGGCAGTCAGAACTGTGTTATACAAAGGATTTTATTTTTTTTTAATCATCAGTGACTACAATATCTCTAGCTCCATTGTGAAGCAAATAGTCAAGGTTAACCAGGGATCAATCAATTCCTATTCTGAGGTCAAATCTAAGACCCCTATCTGTGCTCCAGAGAATATTATGCAAAGAGATTTCAAAACACCAGTAGGTTCTCATTAATATTTTTCATCTAATATTATATTCTTCATTATGTTCAAAGAAGTTAGATTGTTGAAATTCCTATGTTGTCCAGTGAAGAAGACACTAACTTTACATTTATAAATTAATTGAATTTTAGAGTAAAAGTAAAAATTCAGTTCCTCAGCTGCACTAATAAATAAATATGTACCAAGTGCTCAATAACCACAAATGATTAACAACTACTATATTAAATCTCAGATGCAGATCATTTTCTTAATCACAGAGATTGGAAATTAAATATACTTTTAAACTCTATCTTAGAACAACTACAATGATGGCTAAAATATTTTAAAACATATGGATATTAAATGTGATATATGATAATCAAAGTATGTGGATACTCAAAAAAAGTAACATGTAATCTTTAATGAAAATACCAGAGAAGAATATAAATGAATAGAATCCAGACAAATAAGTAAATTAAACAAAGGAAGTGTGAGAAGGTAATACTAAACATAAAATCAGAAATCAATCAAAAATAAAGCTACTATAGGAATAATCAAGTAAGTCCAAGATCAGTTTTTCGATAATATTAATAAAAATCAATAAGCGGCAAGCATTAGTAAAAGAGAAATGGGCAACAACACAAATTGACAGTATTGGGTATAAAAAAGACGTCATCACTGAAGTTTCTACAGATTTTTTAAAACATATTATCAAACCTCTGCCAAAATTAAGAACTTTAGGGAGCTATAAAAATTCCTTAATAAAAATTTTATCAAAATTAATAGAGCATTATTAATAATAAAGCCTGGAAAATTAACAAATGCTCATATATGAGTAACAAAATCATAGGAGGATACATATTGTACAATTCCAGATACCTGAAAGATCAAAAATCTATGAGGTAGGTTAAATACATCCCAGTGCATTACAGTGGGTTGATAGTGAGTGGAAAATTACAAAGTTTAAAACAATAACTTCACAAGAGAAAAATCTCTCAGACACCACTGTAACCAAATAATTAAAGTTTATATAACCACAACTGAGATAGAACAATGTCACAATGTCTGTTGATATGATTAAAAGAAGTTTAAAAATCTTTTGTGATTTTTTTTCACCAAAAAAAAATAACAAAAAAACTGCTTAGCTGGAATCTAATCATCAGGAAACATCAGGCAAACTTTATGGATATTCTACCAAATGCTGAAGAAATGTCAACTGCAGAAATGACACAAGAATAGGTGAAAAACTTTTAGATAAAATATTTAAGCTGTAGATAAAAAATATTATTAAAGGGGTCTCCTTGGTGGCGCAGCGTTTAAGTGCTGCGCTGTGGAGCTGTCGGCAGCGGCAAGGCGAGTTCGATGCCCGGCCAGGGAGATTCCCACATGGTGCGGGAGACCTCTCCTGCCTTGCCCGCTGCTCCCCTCAGCAGTGTATTTTTGTCGATCTGCCTGATCTGCTCCCCACTCTGTCTCTGGTGAACCCTCTCACCGCCCCACACCTCTGGTCTGTACCCCAGCTTGTATGCATAAATAAATAAATCTTTAAAAAAAAATTACTAAAGGTAGTACATGCTTACAGATTGGACCCTGGATTAGTGGATGAGGGAGGAGCTACAAAGGACATTTTTGGAATAACCAACAATTTGAAGATGGCCTATGGATTAGATGATAGTACTGTATTAAATTAAAATGCTGATTCTAATATTATTGTATGAGAAAATGTTCATTTTCCTAAGTACACACTAACATTTAAGGGGAAGGGAACAAGATGTTTCCAATACACTGTTAGAAAAGATATTTGTTATGCACACATATGTGCCTATAGGCATATGTGTGTGTATACTGAGATGATAATAAAGAAAATGGGGAAAAATATAAACAATTTCTAAGTATGGGTAAAAGATGTAATGGGAATGTCTTGGATCCTCTTCTCAATTCTCCTCTAAGTTTGAAATTATACCAAATAAAAAGTCAAAAGTGATTGAGGGTTACTGGGTTTTATTCATCTTAGAAAGACAACTTAAAGGGCCAGAAAACTATCACTAAGCAATCTGATTATAAAAATAATCAGGCAGGCTAACTTATGTTAAACACATTCATAAGAAACTGATACATCAAGTAGAATGCCAGTTTATTAATTTAACAATGACAACAAAATGATACTAGCTAAATGGGATGTAAGACTTGCATGTGTATAGCTATTACATTTTTCTTTTTGGCAGCTCTAAGTGGAAAAATCACTTAATTATCAGAGGATTGCTTTGTGAACAAAGTTCTAAGCATGCAGAGTTAGTTGAATACATTAGATCCTTAATTTTCAAGTATTGAAAATCTAATATCTATTTCTACAAACACTGTTCTGACCAAAATGAAAAATTACTTCTAAACTGTTTTCTTGGCCTAGAATTAATTATATACATTACACTTGATTTTACAACTCAACTCAATGTCAGAATGGTCTTGCTTAGATCCAGTATACTGGCTATAAATTTTGGGCTCCTTTCCAGTCTGGAAAACCAAGGCTTATTTTCACCATTCTAAGAATGTCCATATATTTTGTACTAACACAAATAGAAGAAACAATGTCAAATGTGAAAGCTTGAAATGATGAATTTTTTTGCAAAACCTTTTCACTAAATATAGAATTCTCAGTTGATATATTTTCTTTTGTCACTTTAAAAATTTAGCTTGTCTTCTGATCTCCATTGTTTCTAAAGAGTTGTCAACCTCTATTCATATTGCTTTACCTCTGTATATAAAGTATTGTTCTCTGTTCTCAAGATAATCTATTTCAGGCACATTTGGTAATATGTTAAAGAAATTGTCCTTACAACTTAAAGTAACTATATTTAATCAGGATTATTTCTAAAATATTCACAAATATGATTTCTATATTTTTAACTAGACTTATATTTCAAAAGTAATTATAATGTCTCAATTTACACATGGAAATCACAAAACATTTAATAAACATTCTATATTTAAGTAGTTAATAGAACAACAATATATATTTTGTAAGAATGTGCAATTCTCTGAATTTTTGGTCTTACAAATTTTAGGTACTTATCCTATTAATTTCCATTTGGAACAGGGAAATACTTCAGCACATAGTCAAATTACAAAACACGTGTCTTGCTGGAATTGTAACAAACTGAAACACATTAAGTGATGTAGTATGATACCATAGGGATGGGAGGATCCTAAAATGTCCTAGCATAATGTTACATTTAATAACACTGGTATATATTAGCACACCTGTGCCATTGCCAGACAGATGTTTATGGTATTGACAGGAAAAGCTGAGTTTCTGTAACTTGGAGTCTAAGCAGGAACTAACTCTTTCTGTACAAAAGGGTTTATTTCTAGTCTCTATTCTAATCCACTGATATTTACCACAATCATCCCATTAATGTACAGAAGCTCTACATCATTTTGTTTAAACATTTGAATCTTTAAATATATTGCTATGTATCGCGATAGTATCTTATTTTTGTTCCTCTATCCTTGTAACATTAACTCGAAATAGCAAGGTTAAACTAACTTTACCGTACTAGGATAAATTCCAATTGCTCCTAATGGAATAGAATCAAGATCACAGAAATAAAATCAATTAATTTTTAACAAATGAATCAAGAGTATATGATAGAGAAAGAAAAGTCACTTCACAAATAGTTGAAAAAAGTGCATAGCTATATTCAAAGGAATGAAACTAAACCATTAACTCACACTGTACAAAAAAGTAACTAAAAATGAATCAGATTTAAGACCTGAAACAAAATGAATCATAGACAAAATATTCCATGATACTAGTTTCACACATGCCTTTGGAGACTCTACTCCAGCAACAAAGGAAACAAAAGCAAAAATAAACAGAACTATATCAATCTAGAAAGCTTTGGCACAGTGAAAGAAGTTATCATTAAAATGAAAAGACACCCTACTGAATGGAAGAAGACATTTTAATACTGCGCATCCATTAAGGGGTTAATATCCAAGATCTGCAAAGAACTTAATTCAACAAGAAAACAAGTAACATGGTCAAATATCGGCAGAAGAGCTGAACACTTATCTGAGGAGAATATACAGTGGGACAACAGGCACGTGACAAAAAAAATATGTTTGCCATATTTTATCAGAAAATGCAAATCAAAACCACAGTGAGATATCACTTCATGCCCTTCGGTATGGCCTATCTCAAAAAGACCATAAACTACATGCTTTGGTAAGGATTAAGATGATTTGGTAGACATACACATAGGAATATCACACAATTACATTAAAAAAAGATAAAATCTTTTTATTTGTGACAACATAAATGGAATTGAAAAGGATAAATCTAAGTGACACAAGTCAGATGAAGACAAGCACTGTGTGATAAAGAAAGCAAGCCAAGGAACAGAAAAAGCTAAATAAAAATTAATCAAAGAAATTTGACTGTAAAACCAAGGTTACCAGAGAGGGAAAGGGCAAAATAAAGGAGCGAGGGTATTCAAAAGACCATGGAGGAGGATTATAAATCCTTAGTTGTGTACGTGCTGTGGTAACATATATCTGAAGACCTGTGAACTTATACACCTAAATCACAGTATTAATTCAATGCCACATCAATAAAAATACCATTTTAAAAATACTAACCAACCAATTTATAATCTAGATATGTTATTGGATTTGATTTCCTAATGTTTATTTTCTTTCTTTTTTTTTGTTATTTATGTCTTTTACATTTTGTATTCCCCTTGGACAGCCCACCACCAATTCACCTGTGATCCATGTTTAGATTACATTTTTTGCATCTAGATTTATAATATAGGGCTATCAGATTAATTTTCTTCTCTTGCAATCTCTGTGTATGTTGGGTTTCAGGGCAACACCACCTTCATGAAATGACCTGGAAGTATTCACTTCCATTTTTGAAAAGAGGGATATATACAATCAGCATTATTTTTTTCCTTAAAAATATTTGATAGACTTTAGCAGTGATGCCATTTAAAACTAGAATTTTCCTCATGGGAACATTTGTAATCACAAATTCAACACTATTATTGATATAAAACTACCCGGTTTTTTTTTTTTCTTGGCTTCCCTGGTGGCACAGGGATTAAAGTCTCAGCACTATCAAGATATCACCAGCCACTGCAGCATGAGTTTGATGCCTGGCCAAGGAGCTGACCAACATGGCGCAGCAGACCTCTCCTGGCACGCCCACTGCCCCACTGCTCCCCTCAGCAGTGCTTTTCAGTAGATCTGCTGTTCTGCTGTCCACTATGTCTCTGGTGAATCCTCTGACTCCCCCCCGCCACCTCCCACACCTCTGGTCTACACCCCAGTTCTTGTATGCATAAATAAAATCGTTAGGAAAAAAACTGCTTAGTTGTAATTTTTCTTGAGTCAGTTTTAGTTATGTGTTCCTTTAAAGAATTTTCCCATTTCATTGAAATGTTTTTCACATTGGCATAAAGATGTCATAACATTTACTTATTAAAGTGTTAATGACTACAGGCTCTGTAGCAATATCTGTCCAATTTCAACAATTGGTAATTGTTTTCTATTTTTTTCCTTGATAATTAGCTATCAAGAGTATTTTTATTTCAAATGGCGAAATTTTGTTTTCATTGACTTTGTTTTTGTCTATTTTATATATTTTAATTTCTAGTTTAATTTGATTATATCCTTCATTCTATTTATTAAGTTTAATGCATTTATTTTTTCTAATATCTTCAAGAAGATGCTAAGATCAAATATGCTATTATGTTTTCATTTTTACAAAGTTCAAACATTTTCTAATATTCCCTTTGATCTCTTTTTTAACCTGAGGCATTTTTAATGGTGTTTTCAGTTTTCCCTTATTTTGGATTGATCTAAATAATCTCACTAATTTTAAGCCAATTTTGATCAGAGAACATTCCCTATTAAATCTTAATACCTTTAAATATATTAAAACTTGCCTTTTGTTCCAGCATATGATCAATTTTGGCCACGTTTCATTTATACTCAATACATGTTCTGTTACTTTGAGGTAAAATGTTACATAAAAATAAAAGTTGGTTTGTAGTGCTACTTTAGTTTTCTAAATGTTTCTTTGTTGTCTATTTGTTCTCTCAATGACAGAGTGGAATGTTAAAGTCTCTGACTAAGATCACCTATTACATTAAGTTCTTGCTTCAGATTATTTAGAAATCATGTGATTAACTGCATATACACAGGATTGTTGCATTCTTGATGCACTGAGTTATGATAATTATAAATGCATCTTTTATTTTTACGATATTCATTATTTTGAAGTCTGCCTCTGGTATCAATATAATCACTTAAGCTTCCTGATTGTTTTTTTCCTAGTATCTTCCTGTTTTATTTATACTTATTTTCTGTCCCATTTTTCTCCCCAGCCTTCTTTTGGAGATGAATATATATTCATATTTCATTTTATTTCAGCTATTGTATTAGCTATCCATCAATGTTTTATTTTTAGAAGTTTATCTAGAGTTTACAATAATCTCAGTAACTTCAATTAAGACTATACTATGCTATGTAAAATGCAGGATCCTTATATAGTTATATAAAAATTCTATATTTCTATTGTATAAATATTTTGCATTTATATACCAGTATATTTATATTCCAATCTTACATTTTTCTCTATATATTCAGTCCACAAATGATTTTTATTTAAATGCTAATTATCTTTTAAGGAGATTAAAACAAAAAATATTTTATAATTACCAGTATATGTAACAATTCTATTGTTCTCCATTCCTTTATTTAGCTTTAGATTCAGACTAATGTCATATGCTTTCAGACAGAGGAATCATATTGAACATTTTTATCACTTTCTCATTGTCTAGAAAATACCTTATTTGGGAAGTATATTTTTGCTGATTAAGGAATCTATTTGCCTTTTCCTTTAGAACTTTAAAGGTAGTATTCCATATTTTGTTTGCATTGATTTTTATGCAAAGTCTGAATTCATTCTTATTTTTGTTCCCTAGAATATAATGTGTGTACTTTCTCTTGCTTACTTTAATATCACCAGTTTAGTCATTTGATTGTTAATGTAATTTTCTTTATACTTGGTTTACTTAACAGTCATCATCTTGTTGGATTTATGAATTCATTTTTCCATCAGAATTGGAAAATATTCACCATTATTTATTCAGATTTTTCTCTGCCTTACCATTTCTTTGCCTTCAGGGACTATAGTTATATTTATGTTAGCTCTATTGGCATTGTCCCAAATTGATATTCCATTCTGTTTTCACAAACATTTTGCTTTCTTTGCTTAAGTTTGGATAATTTCTATTGCTATATTCTGAGTTCATGGACCTTTTCTTATGCCGTTTACCATGTGATAAGCACAGTCAGCAAATTGTTCATCTTAGATACAGACTCACTTTCTAGCTGTATAGGTTCCATTTCACATAAAATTAAATGAAAACATTTAAAATAAGTATATTTCTAATAACTTTTAAAAGTTATTGTTTCTGGTTTCAGGTCTTATATCCAAGTCTTTTATCCATTTTGAATTGATTTTTGTGCATGGTGTACAGTAGTAGTCTAGTTCCATTTTTTGCATGTAGCAGTCCAGTTTTACAACACCATTTACTGAACAAACTGTCTTTGTTCCATTACATATTCTTTGTACCTTTATCAAAGATTAGTCATCCATAAATATGTGGGTTTGTTTCTGGGTTTTCTATTTGATTCCATTGGTCTGTGTGTCTATTTTTGTTCTAGTACCATGCAATTTTAATTATTATGGCTTTGTAGTATAGTTTAAAGACTGGGAGGGTGATACCTCCATTGTCTTTTTGATCAGGAGAGCTGTAGCTATTCAAGATTTCTTATGGTTCCATATGGATTTCATCAGTGTTTGTTCTATATCTTTGAAGACTGTCATTGAGATTTTTGTTGGAATAGCATTGATACTGTAAATTGCTTTCTGTAGGATGGTCATTTCGATAATGCTAATTCTTCCAATCCATGAGCAGGGAATGTCTTTCCATTTCTTTGTGTCTCTTCTATTTCTTTTAATGTTTTATAGTTTTCTTTGTATAGATCCTTTACTCTTTTGTTAGGTTTTTCCCAGGTATTTGATATTTGTTTGTTCGTTTCAATTGTAAAAGGGATGGTTTTCTTGATTTCTTCTTCTTTTGATTGATTGTTTGCATATAGGAAGGCTATTGATTTTTGTGTGCTGATTTTGTATCCTGCTACTTTACTAAACTGATAATTTTGATTAGTTTTTCTGTGGAGTTTTTAGGGTTCAAAATATATAGAAGAAAATATAGGCATAACACTTTATGACATACATCTTAGTAACATCTTTAAAGACACATCCCCCAAAGCAAAGATAGTGAAGGAAAAGATAAACAGCTGGGAGTGCATCAAACTGAAAAAGCTTCTGCACAGCAAAAGAAACATTAACCAAAACAAAGAGACATCCTATTGATTGGGAAAAAAATTTTTCCACACAATAATAGTGATAAGAGACTGATCACAAAGATCTACAAAGAACTGATATGATTCAACAAAAACAATCCAGTAAACAATCCAGTCAAAAATTGGAAGAGCTTAAAAGATACTTCCCCCAAAAGGAAATACAAACAGCAAAGAGGTATATGAAAAAATGTTCAACATCACTTGTAATCAGGGAAAAGCAAATCAAAATTTGAGATAAGATGAAATGGCACCTTATACCAGTAAGAATGGCACAGATTAAAAAAACAGGAAACAACAAATGCTGGTGAGGATGTGGAGAAAAAGGAATTTTCTTATACTGCTAGTGGGAATGCAAACTGGTCCAACCACTATGAAAGCTGTACTGTGGTTCCTCAAACTACTAATAACAGAACTTCCATATGACCCAGCAATTCCACTCCTAGGAATCTCCCCAAAGGATGCAAAAACATTAATCAACTAAAATAAGAGATGAGGAGGAGAAAATAACAAAAAAAAAAAAAAAAAAAAAAAAAAAAAAAAAAAAAAAAAAAAAAAAAAAAAAAAAAAAAAAAAAAAAAAAAAAAAAAAAAAAAAAAAAAACATCTAGCAGGCAACCATAAATAAGAGACATTCTGAGAGGGAGGATAAGGGTTCAAAACAGGGGGAGAAAAGAGCACAAGGGACTATGTTAATGGTTCATGGGTGAATTGGTGGTGGGAAACTTATCGGGAATACACTGTAATGCAAAATATATTAACTAAAAAATCAAATGAAAGTTCTTATTTCCAAATTCTTCATCTATTTTTCTCTATCTTTCCATTAACTGTTTTCCTGTTTACATGTCACATTTTTATGTTTCTTTGTGTGCCTAAACTGTTAAATAGATGAGAGATATTATGGTTGTTATTGAGCGTCTAAATTTTACAAATTTCCTGCAGAAAGTTCTACATTCTGTTGTCAGAAGTTAAATTGCTCATGAATCAATCTTATATAGCCATGCCAAGTTTAAGATTTCTTTGGACTTGTTTAGAGTAGTGTGAGCTTAATTTCTGGTGTCCTGCAGAATGCCTCAGGCATTCAAAGAGATCTCTGTATTTTACAAACTCCCAACTTTGTGTGAACTCTGGGAGTTATTTGACTTTTATCTTCTTGACAGTTGTTCTTGGTCTACTGAAGTTTTATACTACACACACATAATTATTTAGCAACAAATTAAAGGCAAACCCTTACATATTTCAGCAACTCTTTTATTGCAATTCTTACATTTTTGATACTCTGTTCTTCACATTCAAGATACTTCAAACTAGCCAACGTCTTCTCTCTGCCTCCTGAACTGCCCTGTGCTATGTAGAAAGCCAGGAATAGCACAGAGCTCACCTCACGTATCTTCTTAGAGTTCACAGTTTCATATATTAAATTTTGTCCAATAACTATAATCAGCTATTTTGTATTTGGTCTAATTTTCCAGTTAGTTTGTTTTCTATAGTGGTAGGACAGAACTTCTACCAATTAATCCATCATGGAAGAAGAAGAATTCTACAAATCGTAATGGGGATAATAATTTAATTCTACATAAACTAGGGTTTTTCCAATTCCAGAGAGAGTGCAAATACATCCTTTCTTAATAATTCAATGCTACGAAATCAAGTTAAACAGTTAGGCTTTCTCAACATTTAATACATTTTTCCTATCAATTATAGCTGGTATACTTTATTTTCCTGACTTTTACTTGATGGCATCTTTCAAACCTACTCATTTCCTTTTCCTCTCCCACTTTTAGTATACTCATTTTGGGCAACTGCCAAAATCTCTGAACTGTTCTTGATTCCTCTCTTTCTTTTTCAGCCATATCAGAAGTAATTAAAAATTTTAATTCTTCAAATACCACTTCCATAATGAAACTGTTATATTCTTTCTCTTCAATAATCTAAAGTGAATTTGTGACCTACAGCTCAAAATATTGCCTTCTTGTGGCTTCACAGAAAGAACATAGAACATACCCAATTAAATTATATTCATCCATTTACTTATTATAGAACACTTCCAATATACAAAATACTTAGCTATACACTGGAGATTCAAAATTAACACAATTTGACAGGGACCCAAACAAAATCTTATTTTGCTAGCACAAAAACAAGAATATTTGAAATTAATTTTACCACCATACAATGGACAATCAATGAAAAGTATCATAGCATCAATGGGTATGCCTAACAGCAAACTATGAGCAGCAGTTGAAGAGACAACTCAAGCAAAGAAAATTGGAGGAGAACAGGAACACAGAAAGGAACTACAATGTGACGTAAATGGAAACAATAAGAAGCTATATTGTGAACCAAGAGTCAAAATGTAATATAAAATATTGCCAGAACAGAGGCAGGTGAAAGTTCAAGGAACCAACCTTTCATCATATTTCAAAATTAGGATTTTAAAATGTTGCTAAATTACTTTTAATCAAGAGGGTGACATGTTCAGCTTTTGTTTTAGGGATAAGCGCAGTCTGGATATTTTATTGAAGATAAATTTTAATAGGACAGGAATAGAGCAGTAAAGTTATTACTGAGACTAACTAAATGACAAAAAGTCTCCACTATATTAGTTGTAAAGAAGGAGAGGAAGTAATCATAATTATAGAGTAATTACAAGATATGAGGGGTAAAGGTGTAACAGAGTAACTCACATTTTCACATTTCTAGATTTGGAGGCAATTATTGTATTGAAGAATGTTTTAAAAAGTTATTAGTTCTGGCTTGTTGATACAGTGGTATTTGTGAAGCAGCTGAAAATTTCTTGTCATTAGGTATGCGTCCAGAGTATATTTATGAAAATTTGCAAGCCATCACCCTATAGTTGATAGCTGAAATTATGAGAAAGGGTAAAATACCCAACAGAAAATATGTGTGGGGGCTTGGTGGAAGATACGTTAGTGGTCAGACAAGGGCACAGAGGCACAGTGACTCAGCTGAGATAAAAGTAATTTGGCTATAAAGCACTCATATTTTTATCCCATGTTCTCCTGAGGTAAGGGATATAACATATGTACTTAAATTAGGTGCCCTCATGTTTCATTTATCCCAGGATGTAATAAATAGCTGATTCCCTTACAAACTTGGAAAAATGGAACAGTAGGAGGTTTGCCTCACTCCAATACTCTGGCATTGTATCCACCCCTAAAATTGCCTCACATTTTTACTGTTCTCTAAAGCCCCTCTCTTGAGCACTTTCCACTCCTTCCCCTTTGAAGAAACTGTGACCCAAACACACTAACCATTGTCTCCAAACTTTTCACCTATCTCCCCTCTTCTAACTCCTTTTTAAATTACTTTGATAGAGTGAGGGCTTTAAGAGTTATTCTATTGATTATTTCCCTCCTTTGGAATTGCTTCTATGTCTTCATTATGTGATACTATTGTCTCTGGTGCCTCTGTCACATGCAAGTACATGCTGTCTCTTCCACAGGAACATGAGCTATTCCATGAGAAGGGGTGGTACTTTAATCTCCTGTTTTTACCACAAGGATTGAGAAACAGTGATGCTGAAATGAACATCTAGGAGTGAAAGAACGACATTCTATAATATGACATCTGGTATTGTTTGGTGGATTCAAAGTCACAATTAGAGAAAACATTTAATTACTTGGGGGCAGAGGGAGGCAGTGTTTATCAAATTTAGAGAAATAAATGTGTTAGTAGAGATATATCCGCTAGTTCAATGATTTAAAGCTGATGATGCATCCCTCACAATTGCAGCAATTCAAAACTGGTCACTACAAAAGGATATGGGCTTAGAGTTGGAAAGGGCAATATCATAAATAAAACAAATTGAAGGCAATTGATTTTTGAGGCTTAATTCCAGAATACCTGAATACACACACACACACACACACACACACACACACGCACGCACACACACACTTACTATGAAAGATTTTTATAGATTCTTAAAGAGCAATTTTTCTCAAATACAGTTTTGTATGTCTAAAAATCTGTATATCTTCAAATAAGTGTTTTGAGACATTTGTCCATATCATATCTTGGGAGAAGTGTTAAATGGTATGGTAGGAATTATTGTATGAATAAGTAAAGAAATGTTAGTCCTGAATTCAATTCCCTTCCAAATTTCTTTACTAGCATGCATACGAATGCAGCCTACTTTCACAACAAAAATCTGAAATAATGCTATCATTTTCAAGAGACCAACATAGTTCATTTTTCATTCGAATGGATATCTCATTTATTAGGCACAGAATTCACTGTGCTACAGTGCCAAGAATTACTAAGCAACAGAACATATGTAGGCGGATGTGATGTTTGCATATTCACACAATATGACATTTACACCAAGATCAGAAGTATATAATTGCTGAAAGAGGAACAGTGACAGAACAAGAGGTAGTAATATTCTTTAATTTTATAAGGTACCAGTATCATTCACAAAAGTATTTCTACTAACTTAACAAATAACCCTCTCATGTACAAACAAGCAAATCCATAGGGACATTCACAAAGCCTGACATTTAGTTTCTCCTAAATACCAGAAAGGAAAACATACTGCTTGTAGCATTTTTTATGCCTTCTATAGTATAACACCTAGTATGGCGTAAGTACAAGAATTGCCTATCAGCCCGAGCAGAATACTAACTGTTTTACAGAATCAAAATTAGGAAATATTTCACTCAAAGACATTTCCCTGAGGACCCTGAAACTTGGCAACTTTCTCTGATAGGCAGCTATTTCTGTTTCCACGCTGTGTCTCTGCTGAATACAGGAACCAAAAATGAGGACAAGGCTAAATGTCTGGATAAAGGTAACTATTTCCTCACAGGAAAAGCAAAAGTCCCAATGCCAAATGATGCAGGAGGCAGCCGATTCAAACAGATGTGATTTAAGGCAGTGACCCCAACACACCCCCTTTTCAGCTACACAATCATAAGCCCATTTCAGTTGTACAACTCCAACTAATTCAAATACAGATCAAGTGAACGAAAATATGTTTTCAAAGGAAAACCTCACCAATCAAAATGGGACATTTATTCTGTAGATATATCAGTATGTTTCAGTGAAAAATAATATTTTATACTAGTTAGTATACAAGTTAACATGCACTCCTTTAAAACATCAAATAGTGGTTCATATTTGCATCTAAATATGCTCAGATGATACTATCCATGTTTTCTTTCATGAACACTATCACATTTCAAGACAGAAGAACTGCCTCTGTTATTTTGCTACAATTATTTATTCCCTACTCTATTTTTTGAAGGTTGGATATTTTGCATTCTTTTGATTTTTTTTTAATTCAACTAGCACTGCATTAAAAACAAATCACAGGTGTGCATCATTATAAATCAGTATCTGCACATATTACATTAGGTTTACCTCTAAAAGTTTAATCTTGTCCTTCACCGTAGACAGACCCACTCCTGTAACCCCTTCTAGTAACCACTAATTTGGTTCTCCAAGAAATAAACCCCTCTTAAGACTTAAACAGTCCAGCTACATATCTTAGGTGACTACTGCCTAGTGATTGTCCCTCAGAAAAACTACACCAAGCTATTATTTGAAAGCAGCTCGGAAAGCACTACTTTTTCCTGAGCAGGAACACCTGAGGTTTATTACAAACAAGCTACTACCCAGGGTTACACTGGGTCTTAAATTGGGAATTACAAAGAGAGTAAGAAAATAAAAGGCTAACACCACCTGCCGATAACATTTTTTAGATATGCTATATGTTTTCAAATCACAATAGTCTGTAGACAATATCCCTATCTGTAGAGATTTTTCATTAGTGTGGCAGCTTTAGACATTAAGGTCAAGGAGGGCAATGCCTAAAGAAAATTAAACAGACAACTATATCCAGCACCCAGGGGATACTTGCCTGAGCTGATCAAGCCCAGGGAGAACGAAAAAATCCTGAGTGAAGAAAGGAAGTCCATCCACCCTAACCTGCAGGTAGGAGATAAAGCCCATGGAGAACAAGTAGTACCCATAGGGGGGCAATTCCTCAAAACTGGCCAGTTTCTAGACAGTATAGTAAATCCCCTAAACAGGATAATCAATACCCCCCCAAAAAAAAAAAAAAAAAACAAGTGCTCTCCCCCTCCCAAGGGAGGGCAGAGCTGGTTGACACCACAGCAAGCCAGCCAAAAAGCTCTCCCTTGCTTCAACCTGCTGCCAGGACTGATAAAACAGAAGAGAAGGGGGAGTTACTTAGAAACTGTTGCCTGGACTGATAAATGACACCACGGGAGCACCTGCAAAGTATACCCCAGGAAGAAATGAACAGTTTTCACACCCCATTTAAGGACAAAGCCCCCATGATTCCTTCACAGTTCTTACCAAGGACTCTGCCTTCTTAGGGACCTCTCCCTGGGTATCCTTTTACTGTCTCTAAATAAGGTTTGCTATTGCTTCTACAAAAATGTGGCTGTGAATTCTTCTCACACCACAGTCACGACCTAGGAACCCCAAAACCCAAGAACCCCAGAGCCCAACAACAGCAGCATAGGATTGCTATTCTCACACAGAAAGCTGAACAGTCACTGGAGCTTGTTAAAATGTAGCTCCCCTGATAATGCCCACCAGTTCTATCATCTGGAATAGTTTCCACAACTGGTAATTGAGGACTTATTAAAGGATTTTCTTCTCCTAAATTTACCTGTTAGAGCATATAACACAAAGTCCAGTGCAAGAGAAAATTTGGTCTTCAGATTATTTTTAAGTAGTAAATTGAGTATTTTAAAAATAAAAACTCTAGTGGTTAGAAGGGTTATTAAGTGGTCATTCTATGAACAAAGCAAACGTATACTTGAACTACTCTCAGGAAAAAAAAAAATTGTTTTTCTCTTCAACTTCAGAAATATTTAAGAGAACAATAGCAATAAAGGTCCTCAGTTCCCCTGATGAAAGAGTTCCACCAAACAAATTAATAATAATTTGAAGCAAACTTACCTGGGTCACTTATTTCAGGACTTCACTGGAAATTTCCTGAACAGAGGTTGCAAAGATGATGCCAAGGTCTCTGCATTTTTAACTCCTGACACCATTTTTCTACACCCTAATAGGAAAAACTAAAGATTCAGAAACCAGAAAGAAGTATCAGTTAATCATCACATGATTTTAAATTTGCAAAGATTCAGCCTCATAATGGCCCTTCTATTTCTTTACCCTCCGGCTACCTCTCCTCACCTACTTTTTCAGGTCTCCCATTTGGAAAAGTATCAAGTCTTTTCCCTTCCCATCCAACAAACCTTATCAACTCAATCCCCTGCAGTGAAATCCCTTCTTCAAAGCAATGGTTTTTATAGCTTTTGGACCAACAACACTCACTCACCTGTAACTAGTTAGAAATACAAAGTACAGAGCCCCTCTCAGATATTCTATATCAGAACTCTGGAGGTGGGACGCAGCAACCATTGTTTAATCCTGCCTCCCAGATGACTATAACAGGTGGTGATGTTTGAGAAGCACAGCTACAAAAGAAATGCTAAAGTGATAGAAGAAACTGGGTGCAGGTATTAATGATCTCTGTCATCTTCTCTTACAGGTAACATCTGCATTCTAAAGACATATCCCAGGCTGAAGGAAATAGTAAAAGGTTGGTGTCAAGAGTTCAGGAACTACCAAGGAAGCCTTTTCAAATTACAGCTCTTATGCAACAGAGGCTTACCGGCTTTGTGTTTGAAAATAAGGTTTGGAGAAGTTTCTATCAGTGTTTACATGGGCATCAACTGGGGCATTTTGATGTTTTTCTGTTTTTATTTTCACTACTTTAATCTGTTGGGCTGGAAACTCCCCAGG